>CANYBF010749983.1:0-68348 GCA_948192965.1 Dalechampia spathulata
ACACAATTATTATATAAATATGCTGAAAAACTTATTCATTAAATGCACATCTCCAATTAAATACAAAGAAATAATTGTTCATAGAAAGGACATCATAAACATACTATTACAGTTGCATGGTTAATAGTATATTTCTATCAACCACTTCTATTCCTCCCTAATGATTTTAATCTCGAGTCACACATTGCTTCAAAGAAACAATATCTACTCCCACTTGACACCTAAATCCAACTCAAACATATTCTTGATGCATTGCTAGTTATCTCTTTTCATGCGTGGATGATGGTAATAAATATAAGATAATTCTATTTTATTTTTTTAATAAATATAATATATGAAGATATGAATGAAATATTTTACAAAATATATTATTTACATTTAAAGTATTTATAAGTTTGATAAAGATAGATAATATAAATATTTATGATGAGTAATCTAAATTCATAAAAATAAGATATTTAAATAAAGTGATTTCACGAAATATAAATATTTTATTCTCGATTTTATAAATGAAATAAATGTATATTTCAGTTTTAAATTTGGAAGTGAATATTTTGAAATATATAGAAAGAGGGAGAAGAGTTGGGCTTGAAATTTAGGAGGAAAAGAAGGGCAGAAATAGAATGATCAAAGAAAGTGACAACACATACGTACCATACTTATCATATATCATACTTTTATTAACATTAAATTTATCAGAAATCAAAAATAAATAAATAAAATAAAGAAAGAAACAAAGATAATATATGGTATGAATCCAACCCAAGTCATAATATCTCTTCTTTATATATTGCAACCAACCATCCTGAAGTTGGTGAATTTTCCTTATGTAGCTCTTAGCCTGCCATAACTTCATTTGTCACCACTCACACACCTTCTTCTCTTTTCCATTTCTTCTTATCAAGTTGGCTGCTTCGACTGGTTAATGGATAGTGATTTCTTCTGGGTTACCGGGGGGTGGTTTCTGCTTGCTTGTTCTAATAATTTCATGGCTCCATCAGCTTCCAAACCAGCAATCTGTCATATTTCGTGGTCATCGACAAGTTTGCAAGTCATTTTGCTGTTTCTTTGTTTTCTTGTCTTGCTTCTACTTCCTCTTCTTTCTGGTCCTTTCGATTTCCCCATGAAAATCATGGCTTCCTCCACAGAGTTCCATCCTCAACAGACAAAGCCCTCTTCCTCCCCCTCCTCTTCTTCGTCATCATCTTCTTCTGGTGCAAGTAATTCAGGCTCAGTCTCAAGCCAACAGTTCAAATCAGGCGCCCATGAAGTACCCAGCGGTCCAAATCCCGAGTCCAACAAATAATCCCCAAGAAACACACTCAAAGACCAACATCACCATCATCGTTGGCTTATGTCATCACATGATAATTACCAGCTCACGAGTCAAAAGGAGGCATCAATGGAGGAATATTACTCATTATTATCATCTTTCTGATATTAATTATCCTCAAAAAAGCATGCATGTGAATAGCAAGGGCCATCAAGACTAAGCTTTCTTTGTTTCCTAGCATGTTTATATATGTGTGTGTAATGGGTAGCATTGGATGTTATCGAGATGATGCTAAGTTTTGTTATTGTACATACACATGCACCCAATTATTTGATTCTCCTTTTCAATTTTTATTTTATAATAAACCCATCTCTCTCTGTTTTTTTTTTTTTTTTTTTTTTACTTTTTTGGCCCTTTTTGCAGTGCTTTATCCTCACTATCTCCAGGGAATAAATGCTGATTATGTTTAAAAAAGGAAAGATTAAATTAATTAAGAGTGGATTAACGGATAATGAGAGAAGGGATTTGTCTGGGTTGACACGAAGCACGAGGACGCTGACACACCAAAGAAAAAGTCATACCATACGATCTGATAATCATGTTTAATAAAAGTCGAAACGACAGCGATTGGCCTCTTTCGCTTCCCCTTCAATCCCCCTCATTCTCTCTTATTATTGAAATGATTTTTTAGATTGAAGTTCATGTGATTATTAGGAATACAAGCTTGGATTACCAGTTATTAAGAATATGGAAATTCACCTTAGACAGAGATTATCATAAACAAGTCTATAAATCTAGTGATTATAAGGAATACAATCTTCAAGCACAGTTTTATTCCAAAGGGTTCTTGCCCATTGTTTGCTTGTCTTTGTATTTTAGTGGGTCAAGCTCAGTTGCAACCGCCAGGCCCTATAGCGCAGCTCGAAAATATGTCTTAACATTCAAACCTCTGGGTTCCGGAACTTCCCGGCTGCCGCTCGTTGCCTCTGTAGGATAGGATCCCGCCGCTGGAACATAGTAGACTACGGTCATAAAGTATATGCAGGCTTCTTTTTTCTTATACTGACACGGTAAATTCTGGTAGCATTGGTGCAGCACTCCGGCCACGAACTCAATGGACCGCTTTTAATGTTCTTCATGCATTTGTATTTGCATCATATAAAGAGTCAAAATATGTTCTTCTCATTGTTTTTATCACATGAATTACCTTAGAGAAGAGCTTATCCAATTCATCGTTATTACTTGTATACGATAATTCCTAACAAAGTGAACTCGGAAGCTGCCTTTGGATGCTTCTTCGATTTATGTTTCTAGTTGTATTGTAACAACAACCCATTCAGAAACTAAGATGGACGACCAGTTACGTTTAGTCGCTGCTGCTAAATATGCATGCTAGACAACAATCGTAGTTTCTTAGGATTCCTTGCTTGTCGCCATGGATGCCTTGCATTCCTTAAATTATGACTTTTCATCCTTCAAAAACATATCTAAAATCAACGAGATTCTTTAATTTCAAACCCCGAAAGTCTATATTCTTTCATTATAACATAATCCCTAATTAACTAAAATAGCACAGTTGATGGAAAGATTCCAGAATTGAATTCAAATATCTGGGTAGACAAGTTGGAAGGACACTCATACGTACGGTGCAAGTCAAAGTTTGGCACAATCACCGCCTATAGGAGTGGTTTCGTCCGTAAGTCGTGGAAAATGCGTGAAGATATGGAAATAAATTACTGCCAAAATTGACGCTTTGAGATCCTCCAAGATGGAACCCTGATACCTCCAGAAAAAGAAACCAGCAGCAAACAAATATAAATGAAAACTCCTCTGCGCTGTCTGATATTTGCATTCCCTGTGATCCCCTCTAACCTTTATCTTAATTCGAGAGAGCCCATTAATCTAGCCAGTGAAACAGGACCATTAATTAATGATTTCAAAAACCGAAATTTATCATCGTCTCGCCTGCTGAAGTTAATGATTGATCCCGATATATCCTCCAGGTTACTGCGATGATCCTGCTAATCTGGGAAAGTAACTGCGGAGATTCTGAGAGATACATGTAGCCTTTTATTACAACCCATAACGAAAACCATGATCCCATCACATGCCTGCTCGATCCCCTTCTGCGTATCAGAAGCTCATGGATGCACGCACCCACCTAATCAAACAAATTACTTTATTTATTTTGTATTTTTAATATAAAATAGAAAATTAAAAAAAAAAATGAAGAGAGAAAGGCCATCATAGCTTGATTTGGTTTCACACGTCTGGAAATTTTTTCTCGTACGGCTTTTCCTTTCCCTCTTTCGTCTTGCTGACTTCGAGGTTCTTTTGCTTCGACGTTGATTCTTCCCACCTTCTTTTTCTCCCAAAATTAAGATTTTATCAATTTTTTAATATATAAATAATTCAATTTAATTAAAATCAAAATCTATCAAATATAATTATATTTATATTTATTATTAACATAATAGAATTTGAATTTTATGAACTTAAATTTAATTCAAATACTATTCATAAATCAAGTCATTTTGAATATTTCATCTAATTATATTATTTTAGATATATTTTTATGAATTATGTTATATTAAATTATTCATATTAAATTTAAATCAAATATAAATTAATTGTTATTTCATATTTTCTTTTTTTCTGTATTTATTATTACAAATTTAAAACTTCAAATATAAAATAGATAATTATTAATAAGAGATGGCGCGTAGGCATAGGGGCCTAGGCCGGGAAGCCTAATAGATTCTCCTTGTCGTATAGAAAAACTGATAAAATTAAGGATTTATTTTATTTTATTTATTAAAAATGTATATAATTATAAAAGAAAAAAAAAAGATAAACGAACGGAGAGAGCGTGAGGGTCCGACATGCTTCTTCGGTGCGGCTGTTGAGGTGGCATTTACGACTTTTTCTATCTTTCTTGTTTTTTTTTTTTTGGAAACGGCAACGTTTCTGTTTGAAATGGACTATTTTTGTCTTCACTCTTTAGGCATATTCTTACCTTGTTCTTTTCCTTTTCCTCTTATTTCACTGCGTTTCTTGCTCCAAACGTTTTTCTGAAAAAAAAACGTTTCTGACGTGTAAAGTAAATGGAATTAAGATTCGAAACGGAAGAAGAATAAAGATCTACACTTTGCTTCAAAAATAATTTTTGTTCAGGATGAAATTGCTTGCTCTTTTTACTCCTAACTTTTTTTTTAAAACTATAAATGATTATGATATTTGAAATTTTTATTATTCTATTGGTAATATTTGAAAAATGATTAATAAATATCAATAATTGTATGAGATTATCTATAAGTTAATCGATTATTTATAAAATTAAATTTTTTTAACAAACCGATAAATAGAAATTAAAAAATAAGAAAATTAACCAAACAGTTCTAACAATTAAAAGCAATAATGAAAAACTCAAGCCATTAAAATTAGTTTCAAGATGGGATAATTAGGATCGACTTTAAATCAAAAACATTAATTAATCAAAACTAATTATGTCTTAACATAAGAAAGTGCTTTAAATTTTTTATCAAAGCATTTTAATAAAATTTCTTAATTCAATCAAGGTTCAACCCATTTGATACTTTATAAACCACTAAATTAGTAATAACATCATTTTATTTTACATAAATAATGAATTTTATTTTATATTTTATAATAATGTTAGATAATTTATAAATTTTTATAAAAATACTCAAATTTATTTTAAAGATTGACAATTTTTTTAATTAAACCTATAATAAAATAAACTTATAGTAACTTTTTAAAAAAATTTGTATATAATTTAAAAATAAATCGTAATGAATAATCATTTTTCTCGTATTATTATTTTATATTTATTTACTTTAATATAAATTATGTTGAAATGAAAATTTTTGTAACATAAATGATGTATTGAAAGCTAATAAAATAGAGTTTAGCAAACATATGCTTGTTAAGGTGGCTAAATACACACTTAATATATAATATTGACGAGGTTATAGTATAGATTAATCAATAATTACATTATTTGTGTATATGAAATAGAGATTAAATAGTGGAGTTATGATGAGCAGAAGAAACAAAAAATGAACAGTTGCAAGAAAGTAACAATACATCAAATTAAATGTATTATTAAGACAAGTGAAAGTTGGTTTTCTTTCCAAAAAATTACAGCTTTATAAAAAGGGAAAGTTTCTTTATTCATAATAATAATTTATGTACATCAACATTAGGAACAAAAACGACATTTCATGTCAATCTTATGCCGTTTTATCCTTTTTATATATATATATATATATATATATATATGATTAATTATTGTATATTTACAATACAAACCTTTAATTAATTAATTAATTAATTAATTAATATCCTACCCCGTTGACCTTCTTTCTTCTTCTTTTTATTTGTAAAATCTCAAATTTAAATTATTTTTCTATTTTTTATGTAAATTTTACCTACAAGCTAATGAGTTAATTCAATTCTATAATCATTATAAATTTAATTATAAACTCATTTATTATTTAAAATATATCTTACATTAATTGATAATAATTAGATATCACTTATTTTCTTTATAAAGGGTATCAAATTTCATATTTTTTAATTAAATATTTTCAATATATTATAGTAAAATTATAATTTATAAGCTAATTGGTTTGCAGTATTTAAGTGATTTTTGTTAAAAATGTTGGACAATTTATATTTATTTTCAACTTTGATTATCATAGAATTCGAATTTATTTTAAATATTTTTTGAAGTTTGGATTAAAATTAAACTTAACAAAAATAAATCAAATGAAAGTTAAATATTTTAAAATTTAACTCGGTTTAAGTAATTTATATTATCAAATAAGAATATTATTTTATTTAAGTTACAAAATCATTAAATTATTTATATTTAAAAACTATATTTTTCATTATTTGGAAAAAATAAGGGATCTGTTTGTAGCTATAAATGAAGCCATGTCACGGGTTGAATTAAAATCCGATATAGCTGCTAACTGGGAAAGTTGTTTGAAGGACCATGATTTTAACATAATCTAATTAGTAATTAGTAATTAGTAATGAGAATTAACGATGATCATCAAGCATTAATTATATTTAATACTTCACACTAACCATCTCTGAAACAATAGCATGATGTTCTGATAATATATATAGCAGGCTATTGACAGTCTTAATGGCATTTCATTCAACATGATTAATCACGTCTTAAGCCAAATCTTACTATATATATATATATGTTTTTGTAGATAACAAACAGCAGAAATGATGATCGCTGATATTCTATTTTGGTTTGATGAGCATAATAAATAATCAAAAGGGTTGGCAGATTCATACACTGTCACCATGGGCATCATATTGATTGGGCACATAGCCATGCATGTGTATATAATATATATATATATATATAATATAATACACATAGCATAGAGAAAGCGTGGGAGGGGGGGACACTCAACAAACAGTGAGACAGAAGCCCTTTTTAACTCTGCCCAGTCCCTTTTCATGCCTCTGTTTTACCCAGCATTTTCCCCATGCAACTCTCTTCTTCCACATCTCAGATTTTATCTTCTTCTTTATCCGAATCAAGAAAACATATCAAAATTTAAAATTTAAAATATTTTTATTTTTTAAACAATAAATAACCCAATGTAAAATTGTAATATTATCGATCATAAGACTTCAGACTTGTCTCGTAGAGATGAAAGTCGATCATAATAAATAAAAATATTAAACATCTGGATGTTACCATCATTCATTGTATGGTGTAAAAATTTCTCATATAGGTTTTGAGGTCAAATTGTACAAAAAATAGTTGATCACGTGTTCATTGGTTATGTTTTTTTGCTGACGTGGATAATTTTTTTTTTTTAAATATGGAGTGAATGAAGCAATGATAGTATTTTTGACGGAAATGTAAAATAAAAAAAAATTTATTTATTTATTTATTTATTGTTTTGCTGTTTGAATTTGAGAAGAGAATACACCTACGAGGAGCGGTGCTGTCAACAGAATACTAGTGGAAGAGGCGCGTGTCAAACAATCCCTGTAGAGGATGGGTATGGATGGACCATTTTTTCATATTTATAATAATGATAAAAAAATAATAACAAAAAATTAAAATATAAATAATTAAAATGCACTTTCCACCTGGCCACTTGTAAAGGGTATCCAATGACTTGGCCGTCTTATCGAGTTCTTAATTTCTCGCATTTTTATCATCTCACGATATGATAAAATATGCATGATTATGTAAAGATAATATCGCGTTTTTGCAGTTATTGATATTAATATTTAATTACTTTAAAAATAATATATGATTATTTTATTTTAGGGTAAAATTAAGGAAAATAGAATCATGAGGAGAAGAATAAGAATGGCTTTTTTTTTTTTTAAAAAAAAAGGAAAAAAGTTTATATCGTTCTCAATTTCTTCACTTACACAACATTACATAAGCAAAGTACAAAATAAAAACCCAACAACTGCAAAAACCACCTCTTTCTCTCTCTAGCCTCCTCTGTTTTCTCTCTCTAATTCCCCCTGTTTTTCTCCTGAATTCCTCCATGAGCCAGCAATGAGATCATCAATCACCGTCAATGGGTAAATACATAAGGAAGTCCAAGACGACGTCGGAGGTTGCCGTTATGGACCTCTCTTTCGGTGTTCGAACCCGTGCCAAAACCCTAGCTCTCCAGCGCCAACGCCAACGCCAACGCCAACGCCAAGCTGCATTACCTACTTCTCCTTCTCCGCCGTCTCCTCCTACATCTGCCAGTGGATATCTCCAGCTCCGAAGCCGCCGTCTTGTCAAAAAACCGCCGATTCTTTTACATGTATCGAAACGCCAAAAGCATGGCAATAATAATAAAGTAGTTATTAACCCTAATAATAACGACAACTCTAATTCTAATTCTTCCAAGTCCGGTTCAAGAGTCCGGGTCAGTTCCGGGTCCCTTCAAATGAAGGAAGGGGATATTGAAATTAGGGAAGGAGGAGAAGGAAAAAACAAGTTTTCTGGTGATGATGCTGATAATAACAATAACAGTGATGAGATTAAGGATTTGGGTATTGAAGAAGCTTCTTTTGGTGAAAATGTTTTGGATATTGAAGGTAGAGAAAGGTGAGTATTTTTTTCCTACTGGTTTTTATTCAATTATGTGTTCTCTGTTTGTTCGAATTTTTTTTTGAGTGATTACTCCTTTTGTTGATGGCATATTGTTATTTGGGGATTTTGTGTTTTGATTTTTGAATTTTTTTTACAAGTAATGTTTAATTTAGCTTTTCTTGAAGAAGCATTTGTTGATCAGGAAAAAGGGAACTTTGATGTTTGAAACTTTAATTTTTCTTTAGCAACATATGTTTTCTTTTTCTTACATTTTCTTGAGGGTGTGTTCGGTTTCTGAGAAAACGGAACACATACAGCTTTTTGAGTTTCTTTCTTTCTTTTTTTTTTTAATTTCCTTTTCGTTGGGCTTTATTTCATGAAAGATCACATCAATTTGGGAATTTATTCCTTTCATGGTTCTAATAAAGTTTTCTGACACAATTATAAAATTCTCTGCATCTCTTTATACATAATCATCTTCACAAAAGTGAAAGCTTTGCCTTTTGTCTTTCATTGTGAATTTTTGTGGGAATTTTGCTTTATGGTCGGTCATTGTTTGTTGTAAAAATTGTAAATTTGAGAGCAAATTTAAATTTTTCCTGCACTATGGACATTTCAAACTGAAAATTTATACTCTGCTGCTGGGAAACGAAATTATTCACGTTGCTTTTGACCTCATAGCGCTGTCACCTAACTCTTCTCATCCTGAAGGAATTTATTTTATACCTCGTTTTGTTAATTGCTCATTTTCCTTGTATGAAATGTTTGTTTTCTCAGCTTTTTCAACCCATTATTTGTGGCCAAACGTTTATCCGTTTCATTGCATCTGTATGATACGTTGAGAGAATTTTTGGCTTAATCATGACTGGTATTGTTTCAATTCGTCCTGATTTTGATTGAAGACGTGGTTCTTTTGTAAAATAATGGCAACGTTTGCACATTATTTCTGATTCCTGTTCTTTTTCCTTCTGGTGGCCGTTTTTCCTCTTGCTTGAGCCAACCCCAATTCACTTGGGATTAATTTAATGGAGTCGAGTTGATGAGTAACAATCTTTCAATATACAGTCTTGTTAGCTTCTGTGGAACTTACTGCAATTGGATGTATTTGATTGTTAGTTCCACATTTTGTTTGTGACCTCCACTTTGTGGCATGGTATTTTTTAGTTGTTTTGGTGCATTATTTCTGGAAAAAATTGAGATCTTTTTATAATCTGTTTCCTGAAGTAGGGTGGTTATTTTTAGTTGTCAGGGGTAGAACATTGGTGGTACTGGTTATATTGGGCTAATGACTGTTTTTGTGTATGTCTGTGTGTATTCTAAGACATGGCCTTATCATTAGTTTCTCATTTAATATCGCTACAAATTAAGATTCTGCAGCTTTTCCCATTTCTTTTGAGAACATATATGCTAGAATTATGGTTATCTTATTTCTATCTCTGTTTGGTACTTGATTTTCTTGAATGCGCAGACAGAGGATACTTAGATGGGAAGCTCTTTTCCTTGAAATTAGTTATGTACGAATGCTGAATGCTTAAAGGAGGAATACATTCTTTGTATGTTAGGCGTATTTCTATCCATAGCCCTCTCTTTTCAGAATTTTGGTTAAAGCAGGCCAAGGTGATAGAAAATTTTTGTTCTGTTCTTTACCAATGTCAAAAACAAGGTCTCAGTGCTTTTTGTTGAAACATGATTATGTCTTTGCTTTACGTGTTTATCAAGTGGCTATTCTGTCTGTGATTGTTAGCCTCCTGTTGCCTTTGCAGAAATACATGTGGGTAGCACTCTATCTAGCATCACAGGCTTGAGGAGAAATACCAGTAGAAGTTCTTTATGAACTTCAAAAGTTCAAATTTTTAACTTCTAGATACTATTCGCTACATATGGTCTTTTCCCTTTTTTTGTTGTTTGTTCTAGCTGGCTATTTACTGTCATTTCTGCAAATCACAGCTATTTGCTATGAAACGTGTGCCATTTTCAAATTATTTACTTGGGTTACCTTGAGTCTTCTCATAAATAATGTTTAGCTCTTTTTTTGACAGGGGGACTAGGGAATCCACTCCGTGCAGTTTGATAAGGGACCCAGAAAGCGTTAGAACCCCTGGTTCCACCACTAGGCCCAGCTCAACTGAAACTAACAGGAGAGCACAGAGCTCCATGCGTAGGCACATCCCAACTACACATGAAATGGAAGAGTTCTTTACAGGTGCTGAAGAAGAGCAGCAGAGACGGTTTATCGAGAAGTATATATTTAAATTATATTTCATTATCTTTTCTTCTTGAACTGTCCTGCTTGCGACGAGCCCAATGAGTTTATCATCTTCATTTAGCTAATAACCTTGTTTTTTTTTTGGCAGGTATAACTTTGACCCTGTTAACGACAAGCCACTCCCAGGTCGTTATGAATGGGAAAAATTGGATCCTTAGAAGACATGAACGTTCCATCAGGACATGTTTTCCTGCCAATTCTCGACTGATCTTAAACTTACCGATTTCCTAGGAATAGCAGGAAGTTAGTTTTAGTTCTTCTAATGGTGATGGTGTTATTTCCATTTTCCGTCACCCTTCTTTTACTTGTAAAGAAAGAAGTAGGATTTATCAAAATTGTGTAGACTAATGGTCTGTAACATAACAGGGGTTAGAGTTACACAACAAATACAAATCAAAGTCGTTTGTCTAACAGATCATTTGAGAGGGGAAGGGGAACAAAGGCCGTTCTAAGTTAGTGTTTAGGGTTAGTCTTCAGTCAATTAGGTCAGGTCTTATCTTGGTACAGAAACTTACCAAGTTTCCTTCTTGTACTGTAGTTTCCTCCTCCCGCCTTCCCTTCTTTTGTTAATATTTGTACTGGTGGAACTCTCAAAAAGAACTCTTTGGAATAAAGATGACCCCATTTCCCTCTCTTCAAGTTTTGTCCTTTGCTCTAACATCTACTGTTTTGTTTTGTTGTTCATGTGAGATAGTGCCAATGCATCTTGCATTTAAGTCTACTACAAGATGCAGCCCATCACTGGTCTGATCTGAGCCAAACATTGGTCATGACCGACGACTTGTTTATTTTAACCTTATTATATGTGAGAAATAATGGTTGGTGTTGTGGTAGGGTAGCCTTTTTGGTGGTTTAAATTTTGTTCTGGATTCATCTTTCCATCTTCAGCATCAAAATTGCACTTTCTTTGTCTGCAACTTTGACACTGCCAAACTTGCAACTTTGTTTATTCAGGTTGGTGACGGTGGGAGGCTGGAAAGTTGTTATCAAACCGAATTTTTCAGGATTTTGCTGGTAATGCAAGGGACAGGAAATAAAGGAAGATGTTGCCTTCATCTTGATATGGGAAATTTCATTTAATTGTATAAATGGGATTGAAAAGCTGAAATGAGTTTAAAGTTTGTTTTCTTCTCTTTTAGGCCTGTTTACCACCGACAGAGCCATATAATTGACCACTTGAATTTGCCAAAACCATGATCCTCCGCCTAAACCAGCCAATGAAAGAAAAAACTAGTTGGTGGCGGAAATTTTGATGAATTAGCTGAAAACGGTGAATCAGTTGTCAGCCGTAATGGTGGAAAACATGATCGTTTTAGTTGAAAAGAGCGAACCCTTTGGCAGCCCTAATGGTGATGTTGTTCATCCTATGTAGCCCGAGACAATCTTGTCAAGCCAGTAATGATGGTAAGTTGGTGATTAGGCAATATAATTGTGGTGGTTATAGTGGTTGTGGCTGGTGGGAATTGCTGGTTAAGCTATCTTGTCTCAGCATTGGAGAATCTTCAATTTCCAATAAAGACTTTTCCTCTCTCTTTACCAAATTTTTCAAAACTTGGAATGAACAACTTTTTTACCAATTTTCTCGAGTGGGTATTAATTGCTTGTTTTCCATTAATGGACCTGCAATCAGGAAATTACCATGCATAGTTTCGTAGGTAAATCAAGCTGCTGATCAGATGTGATGATCATGTTGGCAGAGGCTGATCCATTTCTTGGTTGGTAGTCTCTTTTAATTGATTCCTATGATGTTGCCGTTTCTGGTAGCTTTCCTCTGCTAATGCTTTATAACCCTCAACCCCAATAAATTATTCCTCAAATCTGAGACATTGTTCTTAGATAAATGCAGTCTTCCTTTTATTTTTAACCATTTCAAGCTTGGACCATGTTTTCATGCCACCTTATATTAAAATTTAATATCATAATCGTATTTATTAAAGAAAATTCATTTTGTATGATAATTGCATTTATTAATAACAAAATTACTGAAATCAAATCATTTTAAATATATAAATTTATTAAGATAATAGATATTACAATATAAATTTTTTATTTAATATTCAAAAATTATAATTGCTAACATGTCAATATATACATACATAACTTGAACCAGATGAATATCTAAAGATAATAACATATTAAAGATATAAAATCACATCCAGAAAATCATTCAATAATCTAAAATCTTTAAAACTCAAAACAATAAATAACGTATAAAAAATCATAATATATGTAAACATTTATTTTGAAATTCAAAGCACAAGATGATTCAACTCAAAGTATTGAGAAGGAAAAATGATTTTATTATATCAGTATAAAATATGAAAGGAAAAGGACAAAGGAAGACATATGAGGATGATGTGAGGAAATTATACTTGTTCTTACCCAATGCATGGGATGCCCTCCTCCTCCTCTTCTTCTTTTAATTTGTCTTTTATTATTTTTTTCAACTCTCAGAATTTGATATGATAAATGAGAAAATGGTTGCATACAACTCTGCAAAATGCAGTCATGTCTTTAAGAAATGGGTCCAATTTTCATCCAATTATTGCATTACCAAACTTGTCTTCTACTTTGTCTTCATGTATTTAAGGTTTTGAGTTGCATGTTATCATGCCTCTTCATTTATTCACCTACTCACACTCTCTCATTCATTTTCATATTTATATTATTATATTATAAAAATATTAGTATTTTTTATTTCTCTCCTTATTTAATATATTAAAAAATTAAAGAGATCTACAATTTTTAATAAAAAAAAAGAAAAGAAAATGCCATTCCTTTTATTTTATTTTATTTTGATTCTTTTCCATTGCTATTGCATCTAATATTAAATTTTCTAAGAATTAACATAAATTTAGATGATTTAATTAAATCTTATTTTATAACTTTTTATCGAATTAAACTTTGAAATATTACGTAACATAATAATGCAATAAACTTACAAATTAATGGAACTGTAATCAAATATGGATTTGGTTTAAAAAATATTCACTTTGATTTCATTTAAAATTAAAATTGAACTAAAATTTAATTCAATTTGATTTATAGATTTTCAAATTAAAATTTTGATTGGTTTTATATATTAAAAAATTTATATTTGTGAATCGGATTTTCCAATTTTAAGAAAACCAACCAAAAAGCCCAATTTAAAGTTATTGGGTCAAATACTTGGATGATTGGACTACCTTCGAATGGAAACGGGTCTCCCCAGTACACATAGATTCGAGCCTGATAACACACTCCCCCCATCTGCTGGGCTTTGCTTTTGAAAATAACCAATTAACTATAATTAGGATTAATTCCTAATATATATGATTTAATAAGGCATTATATTTTCATTAATTCTTAATCACTTAATTAATCAACATCCGACCCTAAGAAATTAGCTATTTAATTATTAATTTAATGGAAATATTGTAAAAAAAGAAAAATGGAAAAAGTAAATCTGGGTGGGAATTTTCATGACTTGTCCAGTAAGTCAAATCTTAGGATTTGGGACGAACACCATTAAAATACCGCACAGAAAATATTTTTAAAAAATATTTACTTGTTTTCAAATATCAAAACCCTACTCCCATCAACAAATCATAGAATTTCCCCTCCCTCCGGTTCCGATCTATGGCTGCCGCGATGACAGCAACGATGGTGAGCTCTGCCGGAGCTTTACTTGCCATGCTTAACGAGGATCTTCCTCAGCTCAAACGACACGCGCTTGCTAATCTTAACCGATTTGTCGATCAATTTTGGCCTGAGATCTCCACAAGTGTCCCGCAAATGTATGATTCTTGATCTATCTTCTTTGAGCTATAATTAGGGTTTTCATTTTCTAAAATAAATTTTTTGTTCAGGTTTAGGGTTTCTCTTAGACTCTGGTATGAGATAGTAGGGTAATTTTGAGGTATATTTGGAATAGAATGAATCTTTCTTGCTTAGAAATTTATGCTTTCATTGCGTATTGGTTTTGTTTTCTGCTTGGACAATTATTTGATTGAAATTTGTGGTAGTCAAGTAATGCAATGTTTGATTGCTATTTCTAATTCATCTTTATCACAAGTTCCATTATGTGATGGTGTTTATTTTGTATGGTTAATTTAAAGTAAAAGCTTTTGAATGTGCTTTATCAATAGTTCATATACAGTCTTCGATTTGGTTTTCTTATGTTAGTCAGCCTGTAGTCAATATATCACCACTGTTGATTAGGTAGGCTAGTTAGCAGATTACAAAGACCTTACTTAGATATGTTAATTAAGCTCTGGTAGATGTGTGAAATTCCTGTGACGGATGGCTTGTCCATCTGTCTGCATGAAGGTGCTTCTTGGCAATGTACTTGGTGCGTATAATGCATTGTTTCTTGTTGTAGTTTTGTAACTCCCTTGTTGCCGGATTTATTTGGGTTTGGATCATATGAGAAATTTCATGTTGTTTTTTTGGTTTGATAATCATATTGTTTAAATATTCTATAAATTATGCTTGTTTGAAATTTCATTCTTTTGATATAAAGATGCAATTAAATCATGCTTGATAGTCATAACTGTTATTTTTTATCAGAGAGAGTTTATATGAAGATGAGCAGTTTGATCAGGATCAGAGACAGCTTGCTGCACTAGTTGTTTCCAAGGTTGATACCATTTCTATCAACTCTTCTGGCTCCCCATTCTACCATATGTTTGGATATACTGAAGAAAAATCTTTAACTTTATCAAACTTTATTACCTGGAATTCTCACTTTAACAATTTAATGCCATCAAATTCAATACTTTCTTTTCCGGAATTTTCCTTCTGCCATAGGTTTTTTGTTACCTGGGTGATCTAGATGATTCTTTATCATATGCCCTTGGAGCTGGTCGTCTTTTTGATGTCACAGAGGACTCTGATTATGTTCATACTCTTCGTGGTAAGAATACTCATTAACTTGCAACTTTTTTGACATGTGGAACATATATTAAATCATTTACGTTCACTGTTGGGCAACTCTAGCTGGGCTAATCAATGTACTAGATTGTACAACTATTGATCAGTTGTTACACGCAAGGTTGATGATACTTGCCTGGTTTTTGCAATTGACTTCTGTTTTTCTGTTCTGTTCATGCTTTCAGCTAAAGCTATCAATGAGTATGCTAGTCGTAAAGCAAAGGCTGCAGAATCAAATGCTGAGCCAACGGATGTGGATCCTAGGCTTGAGGAAATTGTGGAGAGGATGCTGGATAAGTATGTGAAAGTCAATTTGGCTTATCTTTATTCTCTTGAGATTTTTGTCTGTGACCTTTTCATTTAATGTACCTTTATATAGATGCATTGAGGAAGGGAAAATCCAACAAGCAATAGGAATGGCAATTGAATGTAGAAGATTGGACAAACTTAAGCAGGCAATAACAGAAAGTGCAAATATTCACTCAACTCTGTCTTATTGCATCAATGTTTCTAATTCTTTTGTCTATAGTAGAGAATATCGATGTGAGGTAAGGAGGTTTTATGGTAATCATTAAACTTACATGATTCATTTTATTGCTTTGGCCATGTTCTTCATGGAGTAATATCATGGCATGCATCAATAATCTTTTGGTTTTATTGTAGGTGTTCCATCTTTTAGTTAATGTTTATGAAACGCTGCCTTCTCCGGATTATTTGAACATATGCCAATGTCTCATGTTCTTGGGTGAGCCTGAACGTGTAGCAAACATCTTGGAAAAACTTCTACGCTCTGAAAATAAGGATGACATTCTGTGCGCATTTCAAATTGCTTTTGATCTTGTGGAAAATGAGCACCAGGCTTTTCTATTAAATGTTAGGGATCACCTTCCAGCTCCAAAGTCTCAAACTTCAGAGTTAACACAGCCATCGTCTACAAGTCCAGATCATGCACAAAATGAAAATGCGCCTGCTTCAGAGGATGTTCAAATGACAGAAGGAGCTTCTGTTTCAACTGTTGTGAATGAAACCGATCCAAAGGAAGCAATGTATGCTGAGAATTTGACAAAAATCAAGGGAATTTTATCTGGAGAGACTTCAATAAAGTTAACCTTGCAGTTCTTGTACAGCCATAACAAGTAAGGACTGTTATTTTGAATTTTCTTTAATCGAGAAATCCTTCGATATACGTTAAACAATTTATTTTTTTCCTGGAGAAATAGTGGGACGCACAATTGATGAGTGTTGATTTGATTATAGAGCGGATCTTCTTATTCTGAAGACTATCAAGCAGTCTGTGGAGATGAGGAACAGTGTTTGTCACAGTGCTACTATTTATGCTAATGCAATTATGCATGCTGGAACAACTGTGGATACATTCCTGAGGGACAATCTGGTAAATAGTTGAGCAAATCATGCAGGAACTCTCCTGAGATAATGTTATCATCTTCTTTTTCACTTCTTAAATAATTTATGCATTTCTATCCTTCAAGTCTGTTTATGTTCGTTCAGAATACTTAAGACTGTTGCCTTTGATCCTTCATCAGGATTGGTTAAGCAGAGCCACCAATTGGGCCAAGTTTAGCGCTACAGCAGGGCTTGGTGTTATCCACAGAGGTCATTTACAGCAGGGAAGGTCATTAATGAGACCTTATTTACCTCAGGGAGGATCTGGTGGTGGAGGTAGTCCCTACTCAGAAGGTGGTGCTCTTTATGCTCTAGGACTCATCCATGCAAACCATGGCGAGGGCATCAAACAATTCCTTCGTGATAGCCTGCGTAGCACAAATGTGGAGGTACACTTACTTTTACTTACCGAATCTTTTTGTTCTTGAACCAAAAGAATATAATTTCTGACATTCATATGCTGGAACTTTTCATTCAGGTTATTCAGCATGGTGCATGTTTAGGATTAGGTTTGGCAGCTTTAGGAACTGCTGATGAAGATATCTACGATGATATCAAAAGTGCTTTATACACTGATAGTGCTGTTGCCGGTGAAGCTGCTGGTATTGGTATGGGTTTGCTCATGGTTGGAACTGCTAGTGAGAAAGCCAGTGAAATGCTTACTTATGCTCATGAAACACAGCATGAGAAGATTATTAGGTAAATTTTGAGTCTCACGTTCTGGATATCTGGCTGAGCCTTCACCTTTGAACTTTACTTTATTAATTGGTCCACATGTTTCCAGGGGTTTGGCATTGGGGATAGCCCTCACTGTTTATGGAAGAGAGGAAGAAGCAGACACATTGATTGAGCAAATGACTCGGGATCAGGATCCTATACTTCGTTATGGTGGCATGTATGCATTGGCATTGGCCTACAGGGGAACTGCAAACAATAAAGCCATACGGCAGTTACTGCACTTTGCTGTATCAGATGTGAGCGATGATGTCAGAAGGACTGCTGTTCTTGCTCTTGGATTTGTCCTGTACAATGACCCAGAGCAGGTTGGTTCTCATCTCTTCTGTTTTCTCTTTATACCCCCTGTCCTGTATTTATTATGTTATTTTATTGGTTGTGGAAAATCACTGCTTAAGATTAGTTGTAGCTATTTTCTTGTTAATTCTCTGTTGTAAGATTTTATCACTTCGTTATCAACTTATTTTTTATCTCATTTTCATATTATGTTTCCCTGCATAATATTTGTCTTCTTAATTGTGAATGCCTTTGCAGACTCCTCGAATCGTCTCCCTGCTGTCGGAGTCTTACAACCCACATGTTCGTTATGGTGCAGCTCTTGCTGTTGGAATTTCCTGTGCAGGCACTGGCTTGAGTGAGGCTATATCATTGTTAGAACCGCTGACTTCAGATGTTGTTGATTTTGTTCGTCAAGGTGCTCTTATTGCAATGGCAATGGTTATGGTGCAAATGAATGAGGCTAGTGATTCTCGTGTTGGAACATTCAGGTCCTATTATTCTTGCAGTTTTTAGAAGTTCTTTTTGTACTTGAAAAAGTACATTTTTATAATGGATTTATGATCACACTGACTTCTTAAGGAAAGCTAATATTGTTTCTTTATGCCTCATATTTCAGGCGACAATTGGAGAAGATCATCATTGACAAGCATGAAGACACTATGAGCAAAATGGGGGCAATTCTTGCATCTGGAATACTTGATGCTGGTGGGAGGAATGTGACCATAAGATTGCTTTCTAAGACAAAGCATGATAAAGTCACTGCAGTTATTGGACTAGCTGTTTTTAGCCAGTTTTGGTATTGGTATCCTCTCATTTATTTCATTAGCTTATCGTTCTCCCCTACAGCTTTTATCGGGCTCAATTATGACTTGAATGTTCCGAAGTTTGAGTTCATATCAAATGCAAAACCATCACTATTTGAGTATCCAAAGCCAACCACTGTGCCCACCACTACTTCTGCTGTGAAACTTCCTACTGCAGTCTTGTCAACATCTGCAAAGGCCAAAGCCAGGGCCAAGAAAGAGGCAGAGCAGAAAGCTAACGCTGAAAAGGCAGCGGGAACAGAGTCTTCATCTGCTGCAACAAGTACCGGGAAAGAGAAATTAGCTAGTGAGAAGGAAGGGGATTCCATGCAGGTAAACATGCTCTTATTGTCTCTCAGAATATAGTTGTTGCTCTATGTTCAGGTTCTAGATTATTGCATCAAGTTTTTGTCGAGCCTATGATTTGGTTTTGATGCATGGTGGTGCTTTGAGATGTAGAATCCATGCTATAGGATATTTCAGAGTCCATCAGATTGGGTTGCTTACTCTTAATTACATTTGTAATACTGGTAGGTTGATAGCCAGCCGGAGAAGAAAGCAGAACCTGAACCTTCGTTTGAGATTTTGACTAACCCAGCAAGAGTGGTCCCTGCCCAGGAGAAATACATTAAATTTAAGGAAGACAGTAGATATGAACCCGTGAAGGTAGCACCCTCAGGGTTTGTGCTACTGAAAGACTTGCAGCCAACTCAACCGGAGGTGCTTTCCCTTACAGACGCACCTTCATCAACAGCATCACCAGCTGGTGGTTCAGCTGCTGGACAACAGGGCTCCGCATCAGCAATGGCTGTTGATGAGGAACCCCAACCACCTCAGCCTTTTGAGTATACGTCGTGATTTGGGTGACTCCTTTCAATTCAGTGTATCTTTTGAGGTTCCTTCATCGCATAGGATGGATCTTGGCTTCACATATTCTGGACACGAAACAGTGATCCTTTTGTAGTAGTTCTCATGCGGTTCAATTTGCTATTTGTGTCTTCTGATTGTTATCCTTGTTCAGCAACTCTATTCCCGTATATTATTTTCTTTTGCAGTTGAGCTTCCTCCTCTGATTTCTCAACCTTTTTCTATGTTTGTTTTTCCAGTTTACAGTTTCAGACTTTCTTTCCTTTCCTCTATGGCTGTTGTCACTTTCTAAATTATTATCAAGTCAAAAATGTCTGCTTCACGCTACCAGTCTGACCCATCATAGTTTCGTATCTGAGAAAGCCGTCTTTTATTTCTGCAATACTTCCACTGGTATTAATACATCATAATTTACCACTTTTCTGGTACATATTGTTTGAAAAATTTTATAAAATTTCCAATCTCAGTCATGTATTCACAATCAGTTTCGTTTAATTACAATTCCTGGAATGTTGATAATGGATTCGTGGATTACACACGACCAGAGGGATAAGCATAATAGTGGCATATAGGCGAAGCAGGTAGGGTTGGAGCTTTGCCAGCTGCAGTTGTGTATGGTTAATTAATTTGGACAGGGTAAAGAGTGGAAATAATATTTAAAAAATGAAAAGAAAAGACAAAGCAATGTAAGAAATCATAATAAAAGGAAGAAGAAGAAGAAGAAGGGATAAGCATAATAATGAAAAATCCCGAAGAGGTGGAGGAGCTATTCAACATTATAAAATGTCACAAGATAAAAAGGTTACGAGCTTCACATGCATGCAAAAATGACATATTCAAAGTTTGAATGTGGTTAAATTAATGGAGTTCATGAAAAGTGGTGGTAAAAAGGTATGTAATCTAAGCAAGAGCGTTGCCCGCCTGTGACCCACTTTAATACTTGAGAGGTGATCTCAAAAACGCTATATAAATATTTTGTTTCTTTTCAAAGTCAAAGCCATTTGTTTTTATTTAAGCTTTACGAATTTGATATCATATATAAGACACTTCCTTTTCAACAATATTTTCAGTTTCGGTTGGTACTCAGTGATTCTCTCTGCTCTTCTCTTCTTCCTTTTTAACCCTAACCCCCCCTCTTTCCTTTCATTTTTAACCTCATGCTTGTCTTCCATATGCTCTACCGTCACTTGGATTCTTGTTGGCAATTTCTGTTTCGCCCTAACTTCCATGCAACTCCCATCTTATAACCCTACACGTTTCTGATTTTTGAGTTGGGTTTCGTGCTTCAAACTCTTAGCCCTGTAATTACAGACAAATTTCTAAATCTCCCTTTCTTGTAATTATCTGCCACTCAAATGCTTGTTTACTAAGGTTTTATTTACTCCGTGGGTTAAATGACATGGGAATTTTAATATATTGTTTTTTGTATGGGTTTTGCAGGAGGACCCATCAGCGAAATTTCACAAGGGCTTGTCCTTGCATGAAGTAAGCAGTTTTGCTGTAGGGTTTTCAGAAGAAAGTAACGCACATATATATATATATATATAGAGCGATGGATAAAGAAGATAACTACTCGGTACTTTTAGCTCTTAGCTTATCATCATTAGTGTTTGTATGTTTTTGTTGGTAGATCATTTCACCGCCATGTTATATCTGTCTGAGCTGAGCTTCTTGCAGGCGACTTTTACTGGTCTAGATTACTCACTAGACCACCACCATCACCATCAACATCAAGAACATGATCTCGTTAAGTCGAGATTGGGTGACGCTTCGGTTGAAAATAACAACGGAATGATTGATTACATGCTCAATAATCCGCATCAACAACAAATATCTTCATCTGGGTTTTGTTCTTCTACCTCTCTTGATAAATTGAGCTTCGTAGATGTCATGCAATTCGCAGATTTCGGGCCAAAATTAGCCTTGAATCAGACCAAGATATCTGAGGAAGAGACCGGCATTGATCCGGTTTATTTCTTGAAGTTTCCTGTGTTGAATGATAAGAGAGAGGAACAAGCTTTATTGATTCCTCAACTGGGTGAAGAAAATGAAGAAGAAAGGTTTAAAGGAATTAGCGTAGATAGAGGTGTCGGTAAAGAAGAAAAAGAAGCTAGAGTTTCGGACAACACGTCGGTGCAACGCCAGTTTGTTGAAAACCAAGACGTTCAAAACAAGAATCCAATACCAGAAGTGAAGAACAAGAGAAAAAGACCAAGAACTATCAAGACAAGTGAGGAAGTGGAGAGCCAAAGAATGACTCATATCGCCGTCGAAAGAAATCGTAGAAAACAAATGAATGAACATCTTCGAGTTTTGAGGTCTCTTATGCCAGGGTCTTATGTACAAAGAGTACGTATATCGAATTGAGTTTCATACATGTTTTCTCGACAAAGAGTTCATGTCTTTGTTGGATCTGAAAGTCCTTCTGTTGGGCTTTTTTTTTTGCAGGGAGATCAAGCTTCTATCATCGGAGGAGCCATTGAATTTGTGAGAGAACTGGAGCAACTTCTTCAATGTCTAGAATCCCAGAAAAGGAGAAGATTATATGGAGAAGCTGCTTCAAGACAGATTGGAGGAGATTCACCTCTTGCAATCCAGCAACCGGCTCAATCGCCATTCTTTCCACCTTTACCTCTTCCAAATGACCAAATGAAACTTATTGAGTTCGAAACCGGATTACGCGAAGAAACTGCTGAGAACAAGTCTTGCTTGGCAGATGTTGAGGTCAAGCTTTTAGGGTTTGATGCTATGATTAAGATTCTCTCAAGAAGAAGACCAGGCCAACTCATTAAAACCATTGCAGCCTTGGAAGATTTGCAGCTAAATATCCTTCACACCAACATCACCACCATTGAACAAACTGTTCTCTATTCATTCAACGTAAAGGTATAAACCCATTTCTTCTTCTTTCAGTTCTTCACATTGAACGTTTCTGAATATGCGAAGCCTTACCATTTTTCTCGAAAGGGATCATATCGTGTTGAGTTGCGGGTCTCATGTCCTTATACCTGCTAAAGAGAATGTTATCATGATCATCATTATCATTACAAATCATACAAAATCTCACTTAGATATACATATATACATATATCGACATAATGAAGAAGTACAAATTATATGCAGATAGGAAGCGAGACAAGGTTCACGGCAGAAGATCTAGCGAGCTCAGTTCAACAAATAGTCGGTTTCATTCATGCAAATAGCAGCATGTGATAGTAAACCCCTAATCGACAAAAACGGATGAGCTGTTATGCAATTTTTTTCATTTTCTTTTCCATGGATCCCTATAAGGATTTGTTGGGTACTTTTCTTCTATTGGATTCCTTATTTTTCTTGTAGAAACGAATGCTATATAATATATATATATATATATATTTGTTGGGTAGTATAGTAATGTATAACCACGTAAAGGTAAATCTGGAGATTCCATTTCCACGTTTCTCCTTTGCTGGTCTGTTTGAATTTACTGTAAAACTTCTTCCTTGTAAGTAACGAATCCTAGGCCATCACCATGTGGCATGTATACATTTTTCCCCTAAACCCACCCCTTTTCTCACATCTATACACCCAACTAATTAATCCAATCTAAACCAAATACCATTTTCAACTTCTAATTCTTTTTCTTTTTTATTTAATTGGTTTAATTAAAAATAAATTATCGAGATTTAATTACATGATAATCATTTATTAAATTAAAATTAAATATTAAACACTCATCTTAAAGATAATTATTGAGATTTAAAGATGATTTTCGGAACCCTTAATTAGTTCATCTTGACATACACTGTGTTATATTATATGATTCCTTAATTCAGTTTAATTTGATACTGTCCTTCTATAGATTTTTTTTTCTAAAAAGTTGATTTGGAAATAATAAAAAAAATGGAGAAAACTTGAGATGAACTTATTTTAATACCATGTAAATGTTAACATGGACAAAAATCAAAAGGAAATAATTCCAATTAAACGTAGGAAATCTTGGAAGCTTGTTGGTAAGTTTAGGGTTGACCATTTTTGCAGGCACGAAAACAAATGGCAGCACTAGGACAGTAGACTTGACTTTTGGAAAGAAGGTGTGGGATCTCTCTCTGTGCCATATATGTATAAATAAATGTGGGGAAGAAGAAGGATGAAGATGGAGATGAAGATGAAGGAAGATGTGGAGACCATCTCCAATGGGGCGTATTTTGGATTGGAATCCAATTATTTTACAAAGGATTAAATTATAAGGTGGGTGCAAAGTCAACGAGTCCCGCACCTTCTTGCCCTTGGGTTGACCTGTCAGGACTCAGGATTTGGTCTTATTAGGCTGCACCCAGCAATTGTTAACCATATGCTTGTGGGTCTGCCCTTTTGTTTTGAGTGATTTTTGGGAAATGGTTCATTCACCTTGTGGATCTTTGTCTGCCTTCTGTTTTCCTTGTTTCCTTCCTTCCCCCTTTCTATGTTCGTCAAAAGTGAGTGAATGACACAATCAGAAGCACTTCTGTTCATGATTTCTATATATTAAGATACTACTTTGAAACTCATATTCTCTTTAAAAAAATCTGCATGGTTTCATTTTATAGTATTGTATATGTTATTACTGTTAAAAAATCATTCAAATTATTACTATTAGGTAAGATTCACAATGCAATGTTGGTTTTTATATGAATATGATAAAATAATATGGATGTATATTGGAATGATATTGATTAATATATTATAAGATAGTATTGAGGGGGTAGAAAGTGGTAGATTGAGTGGGGTAGAGTGGTCTGCCTTTGGGGCCATGACTGGAGGACTCTTCGAGAGACTTGCTGGAAAGATGGTACCTGAGGCAATAAATAGCGTGGAACATAGTTGACCATATTTCATATAGTCCTTACCTCACTATATCATAATTTCATTTCACATTTTATATTATATAAATTAAAAAATTACATGTATTTCATCATAAATTTTTGATTATTTTTAAGCTTTATTTTTCATCTTAAAATTTATCAATTTATTATAATATTTTCATTTTTCATTTAATTTTATCTAAAAACATTTTTACCTCAATTAATGTATCTATGACACTTTCAATACTGATTTTGAGTATTAAAATTATACATTTTGATGATAAATTATCTATTTTATCCTCTATTTTTAGTACAATTTTTAATTTTTTTTATCAATTTTAATCTAACTTTTAATTATATCATTAATTTAAAATATATATTAATTTGTATCAATTTTATTTAATTATAGAAAAACATATATTTTGACTATCGTATAATTAAAATATAATAATTTTCATTTGGATATATTTACATAGAATATTATAGATATATAAGAAAATCATTTTATTTTCATCTTAAAACATCATTTCAATCAAGCTCAAAAACATTAAAGCCACATTTGATTAGATACAATGTAATTACTTATGTAATATAATCAATCAAGTAATGTAATATAATGAATTTTTTTATTCAGTCAATTGTATTATATTATTTGAAAATAATATAATATCATCAAATATGAATCATATTTGAAAATTTTTGAAGAATATCAAAATTTAAAATAAAATTTCAAACATGTTTAACAATTTTTGAAAATTTATAAAAATAATATTTTTTAAAAAATATTTATAATAATAATGATATTGAATGCATATTACATACGATTGAGTGAGATATAATTAAAAATACATTATATTTTAGATATATTCATTAATCAATGCTATAATGTATTAATGATTGTCTATATATTTATCTTTACATTAATATTATATAACTAAATAAGTTAATCAAATATATAACATAATCAAATTATCATTTTATGTAGTTGAATTGTGGGTTAAAATTTTATAATTTTAAGATAAAAAAATTATAATTAAATATCTTTCTTTATTATGTGGTTTAAAAATTTAAAAATATAATATTTTAAGGATCTATCTTCTTTGTTATTTTATTTTAACTTAATATTAATGCTATATGTGATATTTTAAAGTATTTTGAATAAATTTTTTATTTCTCTCTTATTTTTTTAATAAAACATATTCAAATTAAATTTTAATTGAGAATAATATTTTTTTTATAATTAAATACTTGATATAAATTAATATTTTTTAAAAAAATTAATGATATAATTGAAAGTTAAACTAAAATTAAAATTAAGGATAGAATTAACATCAAAATACAACATTTTAATAATTGAAGTTAGTATTGAAAGTGTCATAGGTATACATATTTTTGTAGTTGGATAAGACTGAAATAGAAATGAAAATTATTAGAATAAATTGATAAATTTTAAAGTTGAAAATAAAACTAAAAAATCATAGATATAATTGATGATATAATATATATATATATATATATATTAAAATTCATAAAAAAAAAGTAATAATGAATAAAATAAAATAAGATATTGAATTTTGAAAATGGGGAAGAATAGAGAGGCAAGGAATGAAAAGGGTCATATGAAAAGACAAGGTCGAGAAAGCATAAGGAAAACGTTGGGAATGAGGCCCTCTCATCCTCATCATTGGTGGGTTGTAAATGTCTGACATGGTCAATTTTTTTATTTTATTTTTTTTGATACCTTCTTATTTGATTTCAATTAAATAATATAATTTAAAATTTTATCTAAAATCTTAAATTTGAATTTTAAAAATAAATCAACTTGCATCAGAAAAAAGTTCATTTTAATTTTTTAAATAATAAAAAATAATTGCAAATTTACTGTTCAAATTTTTGTATTTTTTATGCATAAATAAATTTTTTTATTTGATTATCTAATTTTCTGATTTCATATATAAAATTTCCCCGCATTAACTATAATTTGACAATTATTGTATGATGCTATTTTAAAATTTTAAAATTAAATTTAATAAAATTTTTAAAAATTGATTATTTGGTTATTAAAATTTATAATATATATCTAATTATTAAAAAAGTCAATTAAATTATCATTTAAATAATATAAAATATTATGGAGAGACTTTATTGATAAAATATTTAATTAAAAATAAAATTTGAGCATATTAAAAAGTATCCTAAAAATAATAATAAAACATTTTAATTGCAAAAAATATGAGAAATAATAATTTATTGGGCTTCCTAATGAGTGAAGAAACTCGAGCCCGATGAAAGGACCCGAGCCTGTAAACAGAGAGGCCAGGACCCTAGCCTGACAGACCCATAGTAACCTTTAAGTTAAGAACCCTCATCACTAGAAACCCTAATCTTGGATATCTCTCAACATACACGTACAGCAGCCAGCAGCGAGTCTGAGGAGAGGCCGAGAGAGAAACAATGGTGTCAGGGTCAGGGGTGTGTGCGAAGAGAGTGGTGGTGGATGCAAGGCACCACATGCTGGGGAGGCTAGCATCCATCTTAGCCAAAGAGCTTTTGAATGGTCAAAAGGTTGTGGTTGTGAGGTGTGAAGAAATTTGTTTGTCTGGTGGATTGGTTAGGCAAAAGATGAAGTACATGAGGTTCTTGCGCAAACGCATGAATACTAAACCTTCTCATGGTCCTATTCATTTCCGCGCTCCTGCTAAGATTCTTTGGCGTACTATTCGTGGGTATGATTATCTTCTTTTATTTTTTGCCTTAATCGATCGAATAACATTGATGTAATTCTGATTGTTGGAGAAACTCATGTATCATTTATCAAAAATTTTGTTGTTTGATGACAAAGTGTTGACCTTTACTGTTGTTTGTCAAGTTTGTTAAGATGGATGAGGTTTAACTCCTGTGATGTTAGCTCTTATTATATTCTGTATTATATTTACTTCTACCAATGTGTAGTATAAAGGTTCATTATACCTGCGGCAAGTTTTTTTTTTTTGTAGATCGAATTGGATTTCTGTTTATTGGAGAAAAAGTGAAGAAGATTGAGGGATAGCTCTTCGGTGTTGTTTTCATATACATTATTATTTTAGCTAAGGTTTAATAACTTGGATGATTCTATTTTGCTTCTAGTTCATGGAGGTGTGGCATTTCTGGGTTAGACTCCGTTTTAGGCCCTCGAAACTATCATGATTTTTTTTTTCATGGAGCACTTGAACTTCTATTGTGTTCTGTTGAGCCTCTATACTGTTTTTAGTTGTAAATTGTCTTCATTATTTAGGGAAAAATCATTTTTAAGCTCTCAAATTATCATGTTTACTTTATTGACATATTTCAGACCTTCATGTGTTTGCGAAGGACCTCTTGCTTTACTACTATCTGTGTGATATTTGATTTGTTTAGATCCTAAACTTTGTTATTTGAACTGCTTGGCA
Source organism: Dalechampia spathulata (assembly GCA_948192965.1). NCBI lineage: Eukaryota > Viridiplantae > Streptophyta > Magnoliopsida > Malpighiales > Euphorbiaceae > Dalechampia > Dalechampia spathulata. Next base: position 27,895 of record CANYBF010749983.1, read on the forward strand.
CTCAAAAGATGCAATATTCCAAGCAACTTATGGTTGTGTTTTTGAGTTTTATGGGATTTATTGTGCATGTGTTTCTCTACCTGTTCAGATAAAAAGTGTGCGTTTATATAGTACCTCCACCATTTCATGTTTTTAGTATTCTATATTTTATTTTGTTAATGATGTTTGAAGGATGATTCCCCATAAGACAAAACGTGGAGAGGCTGCCCTTGCACGTTTGAAGGTTTACGAGGGTATTCCACCACCATATGATAAGATGAAGAGGATGGTTATTCCTGATGCTCTCAAGTGAGTCTTTGAGTTTAATCATTCCTGAAGAACTGTTATTTCCTTTTTCCTTTTTTTGGTTGTTGATGTTTGGTCTTGCTGGAATGTGTAAAATTCAGGGTGTTGAGGCTCCAAGCTGGTCACAAATACTGTTTGCTGGGCAAGCTTTCTTCCGAAGTTGGATGGAACTACTACGACATCATCAGGGTATGCAGGCTCAACTTCTTTTCTGATTTTCTTTTTCTTTAATTTGCCGTACTAAAACGAATCTCAATCAATTGGTTGTGCTCAGGTTTCATCTATCATTAAGATTTTTTTCATTAACCTTTTGAATTTTTATTGTGAGGCATTGAGCCCTTAAACTTTTGTTATGTTGCATTAGGTCGCTAGTTCAAAAAATCTTGAACCTGTAATTAAATGAGAGTACAGGGTCTCAGTCAATGAAATACAATGAAAGTTTAAGGGCTCAAAGAAAAAATCACAATAGTTTCGTTTATGGTTGGCATACGTAGTGCTTTGTTCGTCCCTTGAGAGGAATGTGAGTGAGGTTTTTGATGTAATTGTGTGTAGGAGCTTGAGAACAAGAGAAAGGAGAGAGCTCAAGTGGCCTATGAGAGGAAGAAGCAGTTGACAAAACTAAGGGTTAAAGCTGAGAAAATAGCAGAAGAGAAGCTTGGTCCTCAGTTGGACATCATTGCTCCGATCAAATACTGAATACTGAGAGAGAGTGATGACGGTGGTGAATTTTGTTTTGTGGATGAAGTTGTGCTGTTTTTGGGATGGATTAACATTGTGCTAGTTACTTGTCATCTCAAGACTTTGATTTTGAACGTCCATCATCCTTCCTTGAGAATTTCATGTCTTATATAGAATGTAAAACTTTGAATATTTTACTAAAATACCTTTTAGACAATTTAATGAATATTGGAATTATGATTGGATGATTGAGCTTCTTACCTTTCCTTTCAGAATAAGATTTTCCCTTCAAAATGGTCTTTTTTTGCCTTTCAAGAAAAGTCATCATTTTCAGAATTTATTATTTAATAAAACTATATAACATGTAATAAAATTAATTTAATTCAATAATATGTAATATGTATAATATGAATATATATATATATAATAATTATTTCTCTTATACATTTCATTTAATTCAATTATAACAAACTTTCATGCCTGATTTGAAATAAAAATCTATATCTATTTATACATTATAGTTATTAAGGAAAAATAATTATATATTTTTATGTAAGTAATCCAAACTTGGGTATGCGTGTGATTTCTACATAATTTTAAAGTGGGAAAGTTTTCAAAAAATATTATGTTTTTATGAAGTAATATATAAAAAAAAATAGTAGCCTTTAAAAGATGTTTATGAAAGATGTACAATCTACAACTAATAAATATTCAATACAATTACATTCCTTTTCTTTTTTGTGTGTATTAAATATTATATGTTAATTTTGTGTGTGTATACAATTAAATTAAGATATCTAAAATTTGATATACATCTATCTTAAAAGTATATATATATATACATTGTTAGTTCTAAAATAGTGATTAAAAGTGAGATGAATTGAATTTTTAAAAAATAAATTTATATTAATTAAAATAATTATGTTAGTCGAGTGAGATTAGTATATTAATTTTATTGACATGAAAATGATATATTCGAAATAAAATAGTAAATCTTTTTGTTTAAAAATTACAAAATTATATGAAAATTAAAATAATTAATTTTCTAGAACTTTTTTCTCGCAATATATTTCTTTTATAAAATATTAAATAAGTTTTTGAAAATAATGATTATATAGATGATTATAAATAAGCAGCTAATAACCATGTAAAGTAAATATATAAAAAAAAAAGTAAAAAAAGAAAATAAATATTAAGATTTATAATAGTTTGATCCAATAGTTATGTTCACTCTCTAAATATTGATATTTGAGATTTCATATTGAAGCATGCTATAACAAATTTTAAAAACTAATTTGTAATCTCCTTAGATTTAATAAATTTATTTAAAAATCTCTTCAAATTTCATAATAAAATGATTTCAAAAATATTATACTCTGGGTTGACAATGAAGGCGGGGAGTGGACGTTAATGCTAGATAGAGCATGAACAAGAAGCGACTCTTAACAGGTTTCTAAGCAGAGGGGCATATAAATAAATTGATCTCACACTTGAAAAAGAAAGATTCTGAAACTGTGTAGTGATGAGACTACATATTTAAATGATTTTAAAATTGTGCAAGTATGAGATTATATAATTGAGAAGCTTAAGTAATTATATATATTTATACCAAAAAGGTGCATTTAACCTTTTGATGCTTGTTTCATTAAGTATATTTAATTTAGAGCAATTATAAGATGAGTGACATTCTGACAAGTTATCCTATGAAATATTGAAAATAAATATACAATTGAAATTTTTAGAAAAATAATTTGAATAATCCAATTAAATATTTTTGATTTTATATGTTTTCTTACATGTTTTAAAATTCTTATGATTTTGTATTTATACTTAAATGAAACTAACCATTATAAACCAACAAGATATATGAGCATGAATAGGTTAATTTATTATATTAAATTTCAAAATAAATTTTAAAATGTTAAAATTAATTAGCTAATTTTATACCAAGTTATTTATTATAAAATTTGAAATTTCAAAAAATTAGATAAACTTTTGGTAAATTAAAAATATTTTGATTTTAAAAAATCAATTTGTAGCCTTATTAGGTATTTTATCAAGATTCTTTAACAACTAAAATTAAATACCTTAATAATAAAACTTCCTTTTCAAATCTTGATCTTTAAATCTTCATTTTTCTTCCATCAACTTATTTTTCTTGAACAAATGATGTACTCTTGTTAAATTTCAAGAAACAACCTTAATTTTCTATAAAATATGAAAAAAATATTCTTTAAATAGAAATAATTAAACATCATGATGATTTATTTATCTCAATAAGAAAATTTTCTCTTTCATACTTCATAATATCAAACATAGAAGGATCAATAAAGAGATAAAATTATGTCAAATTATAGATGAATGAGATAATTAGTGTTAAATTATAGATGAATGAGATGATTAGACTTTTTTGCTTTAACAAATAGATGATTTACTTAAAAAGGATCTTTTTAATAGAAAATATTAATTAGAAAAATATTCTTTTATTTTGTCTTTATAATTTCATAATAAATCTTTATGTTCCAAGTAAAATAAATCTGAAAATTTGTATAAAAATCTAAAAATAAACTCATAAATTTTATTTAAAAATTTATTAATTTTATTAATTATTAAAATCAAAATATAATTTTGAGTCACATAAAAGTTATAAAAGTTTTTACACTAATAATTTATTTTAATTTTAATAAATAATTATATATAAGAGTGTATAAAAGACATTGTAGTAGTATATATTCAATATTATACAATATATTTTTTCAATTTTTTATATAAAATTTGATATTTTTAATCATTAAATGATTGGAACATTTAAATTTGTCATAGTGAAATTCAATGGTAGATGATTTGATTTATTGTTTAATTTACATTTTCATGCATTTATTAAAATTTAAATTAAGTTTGATTACATAATATAAATCAATTTAATATAATCCATTAAGTCAAAAATATTTAAAATAAAAAGTTAAATCAGGTTATTACAATTTTAAAAATACTTATTAATTTTAATTTTGGAATTTTTTTCCGATTAATCAATAAAGTAAAAGAAATTTTATGAAAAGCCATCTGTTTTGAATTTTTTTAAAAATATTTATAAGAATAATAATTTTTAAATTTAATATAGATTTATTTTTAAGTTCAGATTTCCTATAAAAAAATTTACAAAAAAATAAAAATTCAAAAATTAGTTGATATTATTACACAAATAATAATTTATCCTCTTTAAGCATAATATATGTAAAAATGAATTAATATTGATTTTTGGAAAAAAGAATTATAAGGGCGGTGGCGGATATGATTTTTACGTGAGAAAATCTTTCGTAATATTTCTTGTAAAGGAAGGAACTCATTTCCAAAACAGGTTCCATGATATCGAATTTCTTTTGTTTTCTTGTTAATTCAACGATATAATTATGGTTTATGGGGTACTGAAATCTTACCCTCGAGTTGTAATATACAAGATTCGTACAGAATAGGAGTATCCAAAATCCATTTAAAGAAAAACAAAATCGATAGTTGATACCAAAAGATAAAGCTTTTATGCCATGATCTCATACATTTGCTCCCAAGAATCAATATATCTGTTCTAATTCGTTAGCAAGAATCATGATTTTCCCTTTTCCCTTTGCTGGAAATCTTTAAAAATAATTTTGTTGTTGCTTCATATGGAAGAATAATTATTGATATTATTGCATTGTGTGCGTATGTGCGTGTGTGTGTGTGTCTATATATATATACCATTCCTTTCCATTGTGTTTTGAATCATTTCTTCTCTTCTCCAGCATTGTTTTGAATCGTTCCTTTTGCCCTTTTGTTAATAATATTTGTTTTCGGTTGTTATCTATGGCTATAAAGAAATTGCTTCAATGGTTTTCATGTTTATACTTGGCTATATTGATAGGCACGGCTCAGTTGGCTAATGGCAAATTGCATGAAAGTGGTAAGTGGTATACAAATAGTAGAAAGTTGCCGTATGTATCATTTCTGGTTGATCAATCAGGCCATGGAAATTTCTCTGCTGTTCAATCTGCCATTGATTCTGTTCCATCAAATAACCGCCGTTGGGTTTGCATCTACATCAAAGCTGGCATATATAGGTAAAATTTCTGTCTAGTTTCGTTCGTCTTTTAGTGTTTTTTCTTACTAACTATAATGTTCTCCTGCGTGTTACGTAGGGAGAAGGTGAAGATCCCATATGACAAGCCATACATCATACTTAAAGGGGAAGCGAAAAGAAGAACTCAGATCATCTGGGATGATCATGATTCGACAGCGCAAAGCCCTACTTTCATGTCATTAGCCGACAATATTATAGTTAAAAGCATCAGATTTGTGGTAATAATGAGTCACTTTTCTATATCCATCTATGCATCCGCCAAGTAAATTTGTTACTCACTTATTTGTTTCGCTGATCTCTTGGGTAGAATTCATACAACCTTCATAACAGCAACAACCCAAGAGTACCGGCGGTGGCTGCTATGATCACCGGAGATAAGTCAGCATTTTATCGGTGTGGATTTGCTGGGGTGCAAGACACCTTGTGGGATGATCAAGGGAGACACTACTTCAAAAAATGCACCATTCAGGGAGCCGTTGATTTTATCTTCGGCAGTGGCCAATCGATTTATGAGGTCGTTTCCCTTTTTATTTACGCATCAGTAGATTTATCAATTGGGTGGCTAATCAGACTAAATAACAAAATGGGCCAACGCGTTATGATAATAGGGTTGCGCAATACAAGTGATAGGAGATGGGTTTATAACAGCACAGGGAAGAACCAACCCAAATGATGCAAATGGGTTCGTTTTCAAAGATTGCAATGTCTTCGGCAAAGGGTTGTCCTTTTTGGGAAGGCCATGGCGAGGATTCTCGAGGGTCATCTTCTACCGTTCCAACTTGTCTAACGTTGTACATCCTGAGGGATGGAATGCTTGGGATTTTGCTAATCAAGAGTAAGCTTTTACACTATGGAAATTATTTGTTACATTTCATATAAACCTTGTGTTGATGGGTACGAGGTTTGCCCGTAAACAAACAGGAAACAGATAACATTTGTGGAGTATGACAACTACGGACCAGGAGCTGACACTAGAAGAAGAGTCAACTGGGCAAAGAAGCTTAGCTCTCAGAAATTGAATCAACTAATTGCCATGTCTTTTATCGATACTGAAAATTGGATTCAAGATCAACCCATATGAACAAATATACTTTCTCTTGTCTTGTCGCTTGGTTACTAAACGACTCCATTTGCATTTATTCCTGGCTTTGATTCACCAGCAAATATGGGCTCACTTGCTTGCCCAATCACTCTACCAATGATGTGGTTGACCCTCTGGTCCTCAGCACTAATTTTATCTACATTACATTTTTTAAATTAATTATAAAACTAATAAAAAGACACATAATAAATAAAATATGCATTTATAATAATAATAATCAGCTTGAGGATGCTTGAATTATTAAACGAATGTTGATTGTACCGTCAGATGCATTTGTTCCCTTGCTCTAATAATCAATCAAAGCAGTCATTAATTAATAATTAATTAAGATATGATGTATTAGCTGATGATGAACCAATAACAAGCAAGTGTGCCATGTGATCTACCTGGATTTTACCATTTTTAAACAAAATTTTATGTCCCTTTTCCTATTTTTAGGCTTTTTTTTTTTTCCTTCAGAGATTTTTCACATAAATTAAATATTTTTAATTATTTTAATAGATTTTAAAAGACAAAAAAAGCAGAATGATGAGGGCAACGAAAGTGGATGTAAACTACAAATTGAAAGTCAACTCAACATCCTGCCTTCTTTATTATTATTATTATTATTATATTTTTGAATTAAATAATCTAATTTAAATATTTTATATTAAAATTTGAGAATAAAGAAATGGGTATTTGTAAACCATGATTATTATGAAACCCATTTGGAGAAAGGCTAACTTATTTATTTAATGTTTGATATTTTCTAAAGTATGTATGAAAGCTATAGTTTATTAAATCGGTCAGACCATTATGGGGAGATATTATAAGATATACGATTAAATAATTAATAAAAAACATGATGATATTTTTGTGAATTTAATTTCCTGTATAATTGGTGGATGACAAGAGTGGTGGGGATCGAACTGGCCTAAAGCGAGTTGTTTTGGGTTTATTTAATATGTGGTCCATCCTACACAATGATGTGGTGAGTCGAAATCTAGGCCACAGGATTAATAATAGGTTACATCAATTCTTGAATTTTTAATTTTAAGCATGTTCACAAAAGGCCCCCAATTATCCTTAATATTAAAAAGATGGCCCTAAAGAGGGCATTTTCCTTTATAAAATAAAAATACTAATACTAACAAGTTAGCTTTAGGTGGAGAGGATTAGGGACCCAAAAGTCAAACTATTTTAGTGGGTGTAATGAAATCAACATCATTAAGACACTTATAATGATTGTTTAACTTTTACATTAATGATTATGGATTTTTTTTTAATTAATACTTGTTAGATTAATCAATGCTTGACATATACTTGCATTTTGGACCGCCGGTTTCCACTTTATTTAATTCCATTTTATGAAGCTTATAATATTTTTGTTTGACTAATACTTTCTCCATGAAAAATATTAATTATTTTGCAATTTTATCATTATATTCATCTTTTATTTTTTTAATTACTCGAATCTTTTAATTAAATGATAATAAATGAGTCCATGACAAGCATGATAATTGGTTTTATTTTTTTTTAAATTTCAGTTTCTGAATTTAATTAAATTAAAATTATTAATTTATAAAATAAAAAAAGAATGAGAAAATAAATAAATAAAAAAATAAAAAAAGAAGAATTTAAATTCAAATTTGATTTTTTTTTAATTTTTGAAGGGATATAAAGGGATTGATTGATGATAGGTCAGGGGAATGTGACATTGAGTTGATGAGTATATAACTTATTTAAGGATGGATAATTAATCCATTCCATGATTTTAGGAATTAATTTTTTCAAAATAAAATGGGTATTTTTGAGTCAATAAATTCAATAAATATATATCTATTGGTATTAAGATTTTCATTTTATTTTTAAGATTTATTCAAAAAAAATCTAATAACTGTGATTAATTTGCTTAATTCGAGTATTTGATTGGTACCTAACACCATCACAACTTATGAAGGAAGGACTTATGATTACAAGAAACCATCACAGTTGATATTTTGTTTTTGAGTGCTACTAAGAAAGAAAGAAAGAGAGAAGAGTGTGGGGATGATCTGTCTTATATGAGGGGTTGCATAGATGATGAGGAAGACATAAAAGGAGGGAGAATCCGAAACAAGAAAGGAAAAGAATCTCAAATCTTTTGGTTGGAATTGATTTTTTACGTTATTACACCACTGAATTAATCCATAAAGGCGCATTGTCAGTAACATGATGAAAGAAAGAAACCAAATTTCCCATACCCATTCAGAAAAATGGGCTTAATCAAAGAGAAAAAAAGGGTTCCACCTTTCTCAATTTGCAACCAGTTGTGAGCTGTCCTTGCTATCAAGAAATCCTGCAAATACCAGTCACTTCTCTCAGACATAAAGCAGAAACAAACAATGACAGTGAAAAATTAGGTCTTGTCAACATGAAGAACCGAGGCTTAACCCCACAAATAATTCACTATAAAAAGCATTATTTTTCCCCCCAAAAAAAAAAACCTTTTCATTTTAATCGATTAATTTTATAGCTTTTTTGGGAAACATCATGGGTTTTTCAAAACAAAAAAGTAATTTTTTTAATTAAAAAAAAGCACTTTTTCTCGAACATCATCTGAATCTCAGGTGTATCCTTTGTATAAAATGAGACAACACAGAAAGAAAACAAATTTCCTTTAAGCCAAAAAAAAAAAAAAAAAGTCGGTTTAGATAAAAAGGGAATATGTGTTTTTATTCAACCTTTTTAAAATAATAAAAACTAGCATTTTTGGCAAATATATTTCTTTAAAATGTTAAACATACCTAAATTATATATATTATATGAATAGAATGTACATAGGGGTGGAGTGGTAGTACAGAAGGTGGGGTAAAATGGTGGACAAAGGGGGAGTTCTGGTTTGGTGGCGTCCTGCTAATGCTATGCGTTTTGGACTGTCCTTGTCCGTCTCCTCTCCTCCTCCTCCTCCTCCTCCTTCAGCGGATGTTATTGTGTTGTTGTGGTCCACTTGTATTTCTGTTATTATTTCCTTTTATATAATGTGTTTCATCATAATTGCTCTCTGGGTTTTTCCTAGCTGGAGTTTCGGTCCCCTCATGCTCGGTTTTTCGTTTTTATCTCGAATCCTCTCTATCGGGATCTATTAATTATGTTGTTCTCGTTTCAATGATTTCACCGGCAATTGGTGTGTTGGAGTGTGATATGTTATTTCAATCATTGATTTCATAAAATTCTCCATCATCGACCTAATTAAAATGATTAATCATAATAAATATTTATTATAATACTGATATAAAATATAATCGTAATTATCTTGATAATTATTTACTCATAAAGCAAGCAAGTGGAGCCCAAAAATAAAAATAAAAAGAAAAATCTTTTACTCTAAAGTTTCGGTAACTTGCAAAATAATTATAACTGGCTTTTTCATTTAATAATTTAAAAATATAAACAAAATTGCAAAGTGTAGTCTTAAAAAATATATTATTTTAAAAATAGATGGCAAAGGTGTGATTTTGCTGACCTTTTTAGTGATAAAAATAGTGATTATTATTACACATCAATCTAACAAAAATATATAATACTAATCATTCTTAATAGTTAATTAATTAATTAACTATACAATGTCATTATCCTTAATCATGTCTAATATTATAATTTGTGGGTTGTAAACAATAATGACAGCAACGAAAGTCATGCTTCATACCACCATTAATTAAAATGTCTAGATTCACCCAATTATTCTAACCATGTTATATATATATATATATATAATGTAAGTAGAATGCAATGCATCATTGCCCCATTTGCTATTTTTGTCAAAACGTGTTTACATGGTATAAAGCTATTATGAAATGGAAAATGAATATTCCTATGTAAATCCCAATTATTAAAAAACAATATGAATTTCAGAAGAAGGTTAATGTATGATATAAATTAAATACAAAATGAAGATAATAAAAAAGAACTCATAGCATTAATGATTAATAAAGAGTAGGTAGCTACATTTATAAACATAGACAGTGACTATAATGTTATCCGAGAGATTAATAAATATATAACATGGTCCACATATAGCTTATTAGGCATGCTTTCCCATCAATCGCAATTCCACACCCAATTACATATTTCCATTTTTCTTTTTATTTTTATTTTTTAAATTACATGTGTTATTTTTATGAATATTTTATTATAAATAATTTAAATCAAGCAAGAGTGCATGAGTAATATTGAAAATTTAAAATTTAATAAGTTATTCGAAAAATGTAAAGATGGTACAGGTATCAATTATTGATAATATTTGTAATTTTTATTTCATTTTATTTTAAAATTATAGTTACAATTAAAAATTTTTTTTTAAAAAAACGCCAAATACAAAAACAATACAAAGCAACAAATAAAATGATAAAAGAATAAAACAAATCAGCCACATCGCTGTCTGAAGTCTTTACTTACCTCTGCATGTCTTAAAACAAAACTACTCTCTCTCTCTCTCTCTTACTCTTTCCTTTCTTCTCTTACACATAAATAAGAGAATACCAAATTAGCATTATATATATATATATATATATATATATATATCCCTGGTCTTATTTTCGGGGCTCCTACAGCCCCGACCCGCTTCACCTGCATCGGATATTCGGTACATTTCTCTTTTCCCCTCAAAAAACCATGTACTCGGCTATACATTCTCTGCCGTTGGATGGAGGACACGGGGATTTTCAGGGGTCGCTCGATGGGACTAACTTGCCTGGGGATGCCTGCTTGGTTCTTACTACAGATCCGAAGCCTCGACTCCGGTGGACGGCCGAGCTTCATGAGAGATTTGTTGACGCTGTTACTCAACTTGGTGGACCTGACAGTGCGTCTTTTCATTTTTTCATTTATTTACTCTCTTCATTTTCATTTTCTCCCAAGCCTACATTTTTTTTTTGTCTTTGTCGACTTTCTTTTGTTTGTTTTAGGTTAACGAGTTTTAGCTCTACTTCTGTCAAGTCAAGAATGTGGTTTATTTAGCTATCCTCTACTATTTTCAATCTTGATTCGGGTTTTCTACTTGTTAATTTTTTGAGCTCTAAACGCCCGTTTACCGTTTCATGTAAAAGGGCTCTGGTCAGCTGGGCCAGGCGTACCAAGTTCTATGGCTATTCGAGGGTACAATACAATTATGCATACTTCCCCCTGTAAAAGGGCTCTGGTTAATTGATGTAGCCAGTGGTATTTAATTTTACTAACTGCTAGTACTTGAGTTCTTCCTTTCCTTTTCAAATTTAATGTTCTGGTAATTTATTTTTCAACACCAAAACTTTGTTGATATATTTATTTTGGATCAAATATGCATTTTCTTGGGTGTCATATAGTGTTATAAGAGGGTTATATTTGATTGTCTTCGTCTTTTTAGATTCTCTTAATACGATTCTCTTTTTAATGGAATATAATACTTGACATAAACAGGAACTTGTATCTTCAGCTAGTTGCTGTTGTTCTTATTTGACGCACCATTGTTCCTTGAATTTGTTGTTGTTTTTTGTTGTGTGCCTGTTATGAATTTTTCCATCTTATTTTATTGCTTGGAAAATACAAGTGAAGGGACAAACTAAAAGAACTGTTGAAATTTGTCTTTGCCTTCAAGGAATATTTTGTCATTTACGTTTGTTAAAATGATTTTTTGTTAGCCTCAGAATGGATATTATGTAGAACTAGAAAAGTAAACTTCAAGTTGTATGCTTTTTTTGATTAGATGGTCATATATGCAAGCTGTTTATTGTTACATATGTTCTTAAAGTTTCCAACTGATATCTTCTCTTCTGGTACAAATCTTAATCGTGAAAGCGATATGGAATTGTCGAATGATGCACATGGACATAATTAATCAACATGATTGAGTCGTTTTCTAATATTACATTGTTTATGGAAAGTTATATATCTATGTAAGCAAGTTAATCCTACCAGTTTCTCTTAGTAAACATTTACTGTGTGTCATTTATCATCAGTAGACCAGGATGTCAACATGGTTGTTGTGGGTTCAAAAGTGCGTACAATTCTTATATCTCATTTTCTGTTGATTGTGTTGCAGAAGCAACGCCAAAGACTATCATGAGAACAATGGGTGTAAAGGGCCTCACTCTTTATCACTTGAAATCTCATCTACAGGTTTGTTGAAAGGAATATCATCTCAATTATATATATCTTCAATTTGTTAAGTCTTTTTTGGTTATAGCTGCTCTATGATGTTTATCCGTGCAGAAATACAGGCTGGGAAGACAATCTTGCAAAGAATCAAATGACAACTCCAAAGATGGTATGGCCCTCTATCGCTTTAAATCCTTTGGAATTTGATACATTTTTCGGAGTAGAAATTTCTTTCCAGGGCTTTAGGATGATGGTTAAAATGTTCATGTAAGATTAGATATGGTCTGGTAGCGGAAGTTATGGTGATAGTAAAGGATGGGTGTCTAGTTGAGTAGGTGGAGTAATTAAACAAAAGTGTAATCAGTCATCTGTCATTCAAGATTAGCCAAAATGTTTCTTGTGGAGATCAGCTAAGGCTTAAAATACTTAATGATTACTGATCTGTGTTTTGAATTGCAGCTTCTGTTGCAGAAAGCCAGGATACTGGTTCATCAACATCAACATCATCTAGAATGATTGCACAAGATGCAAACGAGTATGTCATCTTTTCTCTATCTGGCTCTGCAATTTGTGATCTCTTTTAGAATTATGGCTTATTTGAGTCGAGTCATGTGGTGTCTGTTTGTGCCCTCCTGATCTTGTTAGTTTTTCTTTCCTAACAGTGGTTACCAGGTTACTGAGGCCTTGCGGGTGCAGATGGAAGTACAAAGACGACTGCATGAACAGCTGGAGGTTAGTGTTGATACTTGCATCTGTAAACAAAATCTGGTTTCTGAACTTCTGCACTTTTTATGGGTTACATTAGCAGCAGAGCATTTGCACGTTGGTTACTTAATGGAACATGATATGCACTAAATAAAATAAGTCCAATTCAATTAGAGGAATAGCCTATAAACAATACTTGATCTCTTTTGGGTTTTACTCTCTGACCAGGTTCAGCGTCGTCTCCAACTTCGTATTGAAGCTCAGGGAAAATACCTACAATCAATTCTTGAAAAAGCTTGCAAAGCTCTGAATGATCAGGCTGCTGCATCTGCTGGGCTTGAAGCTGCAAGGGAAGAATTATCTGAACTGGCAATCAAGGTTTCAAGTGACTGTCAAGGAATGGTACCACTGGATGACATGAAAATGCCGTCATTATCTGAACTTGCTGTAGCTCTAGAGACCAAAAGTAGGTCAACTTTGCCAGCTAGAATTGGCGACTGCTCAGTTGAAAGCTGCTTGACTTCAACCGAGAGCCCAGTTTCTCCGATGGGTCCGGGTTCACAGGCTGCTTCAATGAAGAAAAGACCAAGGCTTGTTTTTGGCAATGGAGATTCATTGCCTCTGGAAGGCAGCATGCGGCAAGAAGTAGAATGGATGATGAGCAATATAGGGTGAACGCTAAGACATTCCACTTCCATTCTAGAAAATAGAACTATATTGTCACTCTTTTTTGAGGTTATTTTAACGTTTGTTTTAGTTGATTTGAATGTCATCTTGTCCTTGAATCAACTGTATCATTGGTGGTCTGTATAGTTTGGGATCTTTTCAAGTTTTAGAGGATATCTCTTGTCTCTATGACTTGCCAATTCTCTCTCGAGTTCTGCATATGACGTTATTGGCCTTTTTGGTTATTTTAATATTGGCACGAGACAATGCCTGGAAGGTGAAAAAGACACTTGGAGCTCATCAATATCAACTAATGTACAACACTTGATCATCAAGTAGATTGCTAGGTACTTTAGATTAAGAACACTTGAAGGTGTGGGAGTAATATGACCCATAATTTAGAAAATGTCCTCATACAAGAAACATATCAGTCAAGTTTTTATCAAGTTTACTGTCAGTTTAGGAAAGTCTAGAGCAGATTGAGAACGTCAAAAAGTTGTTCTTTTGAAGCTACTGACAGGTTTATCTTGAGATTTCTTCAGCTCAAAGAGGGGTCGAATGACATGAGATGTGTGTATTTCAACAGTAAACTGAGTTCAACAAGATTTCTTTAGTGGGATGCGATAGTTTTTCATGTTGGAATGAAGAATTGTGCTTAAGAGTATAACTAAAGCTCTTCCATGTATATTCATGAAAGCATCTTCCGGAAACATGAAAATCGAATGTAAAAAGAAACATCTATATACTAAGAAGTAGTACACAGATGTCGCAGAAAAAGAAATGAACAGAACAACTCTGAACCGTCTTCCGTTTGCCTATTCTGTCACTTTTGCACGTTAGCTTAACTCATTGTATTCCTAAAGCTTGGATTCTTTTTATCAGTGACAAGGAAGAAGCATTCTTCTGTTTCCATTCTTCTCTACTTTCCTTCGTTTGCTCTGTTCTGTTGAGGAACTGGTCATTACCATAAAGTATACTTACAGTCTGCCTCATGTTTGGTCTTGATGCTGGGTTGGACCTTGTGCATGCAATTCCCAGTTTCAGAAGTCTCATCACTTCCTTCCGATCATACTCACTGTTCAACCTTATATCCACCAGTTCCTCCAGTGGTCTTTTCTGTTCCTCGAATAGTTGAATCCTATTAACCAATAGCACCTCGGGCCGCCTGAAATCTACTGCCATCTGCCCAGTTACCACCTCGAGCAATACCACACCAAAACTATAAACATCTGCCATAGGGGTTGCTTCTCCATATTTTATGTATTCGGGTGACATGTAACCAAAAATCCCACGAACCGATTTAGTTCCAGTATTGGCTGTTTTATGGGCATGGTCGTTTCTGGTCAGAAATTCTGCAAGCGCAAAATTACCAAGTCTCGGGTTCATGTCTGGATCAAGAATGACGGAAGAGGCGGTAATATTTCTGTGGATTACTTGTTCGTCCCATTCCTCATGAAGATAAAGAATGGCAGAAGCAAGTGATTTTATAATGTTGTATCTGTGACGCCACTGCAGGATAGAATGACCGATTCTGTTATCATGATGGAAAAGTAGATGACTTAGGAGGCGGCTTGCCGAATAATCATAAACAACAAGCATTTCTCCTTGCTCGGTGCACCATCCACGGAGCTGTACGAGATTCCGATGGTGGAGCCTCGCTAAATTTTGTAGTTCGGATGAAAATCGGGTTCGGATTGCGGGGCATTTCGTCATCCCAAGCCTCTTCACCAGGACTTGGTGGCCATCTTCAAGGACCCCATAGTAGGCAGTTCCGAAGTCCACCTCCGCGACTCTGTGCGAATCAGAGAAATTGTTTGTAGCTGAAACGATTTCCTTGTAGGATATTTCCCTGGGAGTTTCCACCATGAAGTGCGCGCTTCGTTGACGATTTCTGCTGTTAGAATTAAAATCATTGTTCCCGAATTCTGCAGTTGCGTAGATAGTTTCTCCAATGGCTGTGACGAAGGTGGATGAAGAAATGGAGGTGGTGGTTGTGTTGGAGTTAGGGGTGGAGGTGGTGGACCTGCTGGTGTTGGTGTTGCTGGTGCTAGTGTTTGACGAGTAGGATAAGGAAATGTATCGAGGATGTGACTGAAATGATGGAAGAGGTGGCAGTTTGCCGGAAATGTTGCTAGATAGCTTTTCTACGACCCATTTCATGTTAGGCCGAAATTGTGGATTGTGAAGCGTGCAAAGCAGTCCAAGATGAATCAGCTGTTCCATATCCGAGGGTGCATAAGATCCATGTTGAAGCCGATTATCCCCTGCTTGCAAAAGCTTCTCATCATCCGATAGCCTCCTGATCCAGTCGAGCAGAATAATCTGATCATCTGTGTATGTCAGATCCATCGCCCGCCTTCCGGACACTACCTCTAACACCACAATTCCAAAGCTGAAAACATCAGATTTTGCAGTAGCAATGCTCCTTTTCTGGAAACTCTCAGGTGGCAAGTAACCAATTGTCCCACCGATTCTAGTTGAATCTGCCAAGTGAAACTGGTGGTTTCTTTTCGAAGGCATCCTGCTCTGGTATTCAAGTTCATGTTCAAGCCACCGCGCCAGGCCGAAGTCACCAAGCCGGGCATTGTAATTGGAGTCGAGCATCACGTTGCTCGTCTTTACATCTCGATGAATAATTTGAGTGTCCAGTTGTTCATGGAGATAATGTAGTGCAGCTGCCAGGCCCCCAATTATATTCTTTCTCCTTTCCCAGTTAAGAGCGTCTGCTGTCAGGTTTTCTGGTCTTCTAAACAGCACCCTGTCAAGGCTGCGGTTAGGCATGTAGTCGTAAACCAGAAACAACCGGTCTTCATGCACACACCATCCTCTTAACCGGACAAGATTCCTGTGTCGGAGGTTAGCCACCGCAACCAATTCAGCTTCAAAGGTCTTCTCAAACTGCTCCCCTTTCTCGGCCAAGCATTTCACAGCAACTACGGTACCGTCACTGGGTAAAATTGCCCTATAAACTTTGCCAAAGCCTCCACTTCCAAGAACTTCATTTTCATCAAAACCATTACTACCAATATAAATCTCAGCATAACTGAAAATCCTCGGATTGTCACCTCCAACCTTATCACCTATTTGTATTCCTTCAAGATCCTGAAACACACTAGTTCCTTGTTGGGTTTTCGATCTACGGTGACAAAAACATCCTGAAACATATCTGGAGTCAAAAAATCTGCATAAAGAATTGCCAAGAAAACCAAGAACTTGAGCTCCACAACCGCAGTGATTGACCTTGTGGAGTGATTTAACCTCTTCCTGGAGAGGTGAAGGGGGGAGTTTTGGTTTATGGCGGTGGTGGTGATCATAGGGAGCAAGTTCATTAAAGCTGTCAGGTGGTAAGATGATGCAAAGGCGGTTGAGCTGCTTCATGGCGGTGTTGTGCCTATGAACCAGGCTTGAGATTGGCGCTAGGAAGGCATTGAAGAAGAAGGTGGCAGGAAGGGGAAGAAAATGGAAAGGCAATATCCTTGGGACGTGTATTTATTGTGAAACGGTTGAAGCGTTAATTAAGAAAGTGTGGTTCGTAATTCAACAATGTTAGGTTGCATGGTTGAATTATATTTCTATCAAATAGCCAACAAGGAACCTACCAAAGCTCACCCACGTCATCACCACCATGGAAGACTCCCCTCTTAACAGTAACCAACGACTTCACTTTTTAAATCTTTATGATCAGACCATGCTTTTTGTCATAATTCGGAATTGCACCTGAAACTGCACGGAATGCTTTCACATGGTGACCGACTTGCTCTGTTCATCACATTCAAATTGCATAACAACATCATTCTTAGTCTCTTCTTGATTCTTTTCAAGTTTCCAGATGATTTGTTTCTTGCCGGGTCAAAAGCAGGACCGACTGGACCCTCTACTTGTCAACATTTTAGCATTCGGCCCCATCATACATGAAATTTTAACTTTGTTATCCTTTTCTTTTAGCGGCAAATCTGCTTTCATGTCATTATTTTTCTCATTGCAAGTGATTTTCGTCATCAACACAAATCTAGTTTATAATGTGTAACTTGGGATTGTGTTATTTCTTCCTAGTATTTATATTTGATGATTAAACTAATAATAATAATAATAATAATAATAATAATATTTTGAATTTTAAATGCCATCCATTATTTTAAATTTCAATTATAATGTAATTTGAAATCTAAGTGTAATAATTTTCTAGGTATGTTTTTAATATCATAAGTTTGATATAATTAATTAATTAATGTATTTTATGAATAAATTTAATATATATGATATTAAATGATATAGATAATATGAATAATTCATAAAAATAAAATCAATATAATGTAGTTTTAAAGTGAATTAATGGGTTCAATAATTTAAAATTATGTCTAGATTGAATTAGTAGATCGACTTATGATATAATATAATTTTTAATGTCTCGTTATTGAATTAAAACAAATTCAATTATAGATAATTTAAAATCATTTTTTTCGTACCATATTTATGTTAGATAGGAAAATTGAAATGAAAATTATCATCCTACTTTTAACCGAACAAAAATGGTTAAAAAATTGTGAAAAAGCATCAAATTGATAATTTTTCACAACAAAAAGGTTGTGTTGGGGGTAGGTGGATGACACTTGCTACTGTAGTTGAAAATGCAATTAACAGGGGGATTATGTTAGACATATGTACATATAGGATGGTCATGGTTTATAAAAATTTCAAAACCGGAATCGGCTCGTTCCATGGTAAACCAATTCTAGTTCAGTTCAAAACCATCGATTCCATTCCGTATTAGGTTGTCCATCCCCGTACTAGCCAACTCAGAACCAGTACAGTTTCAGCTCTGAACATGTTTGACAAATAAACCGGGAACCGATAATTTTTTATCCATTATTGTTAGAAATCAAAATCGAACCGCCCTATAATGGTTCTGCATGTCTTTCAGTACGACTCAATTCTGTCACCCCGCCCAATTTATGCATATCTACTGCGATGGAAACAAGTCTATGATAAGTCAAGAACCAAAGTTATGATTTGGGCTCTCACTAGAAAACGGGCGGCTAAGTTTGAATTTATTCTAATTTTTTTTAATACTTTCAAGTGATAAATTCGTATTATTAGAACTTCATACATGAATTTAATATTTTTTATTAATAATTTTATTTAAATTGAAATTTTTATTATCGAGAATAAAATTTAAAAAAATAATGGGTTTTTTTTTAACTCATATGTTTTCAATTTGTTGATTATCGACAGTGATTTACTTGGAATTAATATAAAAATTGGAAGTATGTTTAAAATGTATTGATAGGGTGAGGAGGATAAGCAGTGGTTTGTGATTTGATTGAGAGCACAAATGGAAAAAAGAGAGAATTAAGGTTTGAATAAACCCACTTAAAGCATGAGATGAGATTCCTCTGCCAACAAATATCTAACATGTTCAGCAATTAACCCTAATTATCTCATCCCTCATATCTTTTAAGCATTCTATAAAATTCGGGTCTGAGATCCGATTCATTTCCCATTTTCTTTTCGGTAATAAAGGACATGGGTGAATGTCGGGATCAGATTACCAATTACCCACCAAATGAAAATGGATGGAGACAACTTGAGCTCAATCAGAGGCCTAATTAGTGAAGGGTTAAGAGTTGTTAAAAATGTCAATGCTCTGCGATCAGGGGCTGTGGGCCTCGTTTATGTTAAAAATCTTAATATGAATGTATATAAATTTATATGTATTTATTTAATATTTTAAATGAATTTTTGCGTGGATGGTACGATGAAAAGAGAAGTTTAAAGGAAGGGAGATGGTATTTAATTGGGTGGGGGTGGCGATAAGGTTGTTTAATGGGGAAGTGAATGCAAAGGAGTTGGGTTTGAGGTGGGTGTTGTTGGTTGCCTACTTGTGTCCTTTTCTCATTCATTAGCCGGCCCCATTTGGTGTTGCCTTTAATTCCAATAATCCTTTACATTTTTAAGAAATTCGTTCTCATCTTGCATGAAATTTCCTTAGATACCATATTTAATCATGTAAAATAAATATTTATGGATATTAATTAGGATAATACACTCTATAAATATTGAAACCATATGGGTGTTTACTATTTCATTGTTTGCATGAATCCGTTTTCATAGATGGAGGGAAGTAGTGGAAATCCTACAATTTATCTCATTATAATGATGAATCCTTGTATTCTATAACTTCATTAATCGCGTCTTTAATGGTTTAATTTTACTATTTCCTTAATTCCTATGATATTATATTTTGTTTAAATGAATGCATTTATATATATCCTTTTATTATAAATTAGAGATTACATCATTCAATGAAATTAAAAAATATATTTATATATCTCTAACATATTATGTATTATTTTAAACTATTTAATCATAAAGATTTCTACATTATATCAAGAAATCATTTAATTTAATAAAAGCTTAAATCATTAAACAAAGTCAAAAAATAATTTCATATATCTCTAATAAATTACTAATAATAAAACCATTTTAAAAATTCTTTATATCAATCTTTATAATTTTATCTCACTAATCCAAAATATGAATAAGTTTGTAATAACCATGAAATTTCATTAAATTGAAGAAAATACAATTAGATGGAAACCAAATAAACACCTTACAGGAGCAACAAATTCCAATAAAAATAATTCAACTAGGAAATTAATCCAATAAAAATAATAATTAGTCATTAATATTTAAGATAAATTTTTATATTTAAAGTTCATGTTCATTAATATTAGACAGTTGGTCCGAATTTAATTCATGGATTATGTATAATAAATGATGAATTTGAAATAAATAGAAAAAGGGTGGGATTGAGATTTTTAATTGGAGTGAATATTCGGTGGGGTTGGAGTTTATATTATGGTTCATATTGCACATTAAATTTCTTGTTTTTGTCTTGGTCCCCATTGGATGGCAGTACCTATTTAATACCCCCCCCGCAATTTTGAATTTCAAATATAAATTTAATATTATATTTTTTTAAAAAAATAATTAATTGGATGATAATTTCTAACCACTTGGGCATTAATTAAAGTTCAAGACATATGTCATGTGTAGTAAAATTTCCTCAGTAATTAATTATTTTGGGTGCCTCGAATGTCTACTGTTGATTTGGTTTGGGGGACATTATTAACATTATACACTTATTTCTTCATGAAATTCATTATATACTTATATTTAATGAAATTCATTATATATATACACATATAGAAAGTGAGTTAGAGTCTGATATTTTTTTTTATATTTTTTTCTTTGACATAATGGATAAAGAATTAGACTTATTTCACAAATAGCTTGAAAATAAAGAGAAACTAACAAGATTCAAAATTGGGTCTGTCTTGATATGTTTAAAGTAAGAAATAATTGACAATGGAGAAGGTGATTGAAATGTGGCAAATTAGTCACCTCGATGACGACTTCAAACCCTAATTTATACATGCAACAAAAATATTAGTTGGCCGTGACTAGAGGAACTTAACACCAACAAAAAAAAACAAAAAAAAAAACCCTTTTCTAAGACTTCTTGCCCATGCTTTCTTCCTCTTTTGTTTTTTTCCCCTTTTTTAATTGATTCTTTTTTGTTGGGTTGTATGCAAAATGCTTCCTTCATTTTCAAACTTCCTGTAGATTGAATTTCGATTTTCTCCATCTCTAATTTTATCTTTAATGATTAAAAATTTACACCATATATTTTAAAAATATTTTTTTCAAATTATTAATGAATAGTATTGAAATGAATTATAAATAAATTATTAACGGATGTATAAATTTATTTTAATATTAAATAAATTCATCTATTAAATAATAAAATAAATACGATGCTTGTAGAAATTTAATTATTTAATTTAATAATAAAAAGATAAATAAAGAAATACATAATTCGGGAGCAAAGACGTTGAAGCATTTCGTGTATTTGGAGAAAAACGTGAGTGTGAGGTTGAATTAAAATTTTTTTTTTAAAAATATGAATATGAATATTAATTAGTGCTCATATTAATATAATAAACTTAGTCTAATGGAGGAATGATTATAAGATGTCTAAAGATAAGAAGGTTGTTGTTTCATGGCGGCATTATTAGAATGAGTCTTGTTTTCATTGATTAACAATAAGAAATTTCAAATGGATTATTATTATTATATTGAAAATTTTATTTATCCTTCATCCTTATGCTATTACTGCATTTCGAATTTTGGATCTTAAATTAACTTCATGTTTTCATTTTTAAATATTTTGATCATTAAATTCAATGTTTTTGTTTAAATAATATTTCAAATTTGAGAATTATTTATTTAATTATATGAAAATTGAGAAGTTATTTTTTTGGAAAAACCTTTCTTTTAACAGCCAATTATTCATTATTTAATTAAATTAATTATGAAAAAAGATAAATTATAATGAATATTATTTTTTTCAAATCATCGAAGGAATATTGTTAGTTTAATTTTTTATCTAAATTTATATTATTTAAAATTAAATAATTATTAATATATTCTTTTTATGATGATTATTAATTTTGAATTATTCTATTTCTTTTTTTTTTGCTCGTTTCTCTTCTTCTTTATTTTCTTACATGATTAATTTTTTTTTTTACTTTTTTTGTTCTTTTTTCTTTTGTTTATTGTTTATAATTTTTTTATTATATTATTTAATTATATCTTTCTATTTTTCTTATATTTTTCCTTTTTTATTTTGCTATTTAATATTAATTTTTTATTCATAATGAATATATGTAAATAAATATATATCATATATAATATATAATACTAAATATATATGATATATATATTTAGTATTATATATTATATATGATATATATTTATTTATACATATTTATTATGAAATAAAATGAAATAACTAATAATAAATATTATAATAAGATTTTTTTACATCAAATGTTGATGTATTTTAAAAAATATAATATTTATGATAGAATTTCTTTAAAAAAACATTTTGGTAACTGCCCGATGGAAAAAATTGAAAATGTCTTTAAAGCGCTGGACAATTAAATGCACAATGCCATAAAAGAGGTACGCGGGCCACGTATATGTCTTTGGCCCAAACCGTGTCTGGTGCTCTGGTTTAAACGACATCGTAGCATTCACAGCTGATTCATGGAATGGAACATCGTAAGGAAGCTTTCTGATGCTTCAATTTCATTAGTTTTAAATTTTAAATAAATCTTAAAAAAATTAACTGAATCAAGTTTTATTTTATTTTATTTTATTTTATTTATAATTAAGCGATTTGGATTTTAAATTTTTTGATATATATAATGAATTCAATTAAATTTTAAATAAGTATAATAAATATAATTATAAAATAAATTATTTATTATTTTATTTAAAAATAAAAAAATTAAAAAAATATTTTATAAATATTTATAATTTTACATTAATAATTAAATTAATTATAAATATATAAATTATATATTTAAAATTAAACTATTTATATATAAATTAATAAATTAATTCATAAATTTATTATCTTAATCAAATATAATCTAATTAAAATATAAAACTGTTTTTAAGTTTGAAGTGGGACTTCTTCCCCGTCCAGAGGGCTTTTAATAATGGAACAATTCAGGGAACGAGTCATATGATGGCACAGAAATTATGGCTTGCATTGGGAGAAGCGGAAGGCAGTAAAAGAAACCAAATCGACAGAAAGTGTGAATACTGAGATGGTTTAGAGATGAAGTCGGTGCAGTCGGAGCATTAATCATGTGGTATTTCATGAATCAGGAGGCGTGATCCATGTACCAAGAATAAGCAGGATGCTAAATACTGAGAGCAGTAGCATATTTGGAGGTGGGTGTTGGTTTAAAACAAAACACGCATGGCAGTTGCTGCTAATGGAAAAAGCAATTAAAAAGAATCGTATCTAGCAATTCACCGCTACATTTCAAACCCTAGGAAACTTCTTCTCCATTGGTTGTTAGATTTCTCACTTCATTATCAAACTTATGAAATTTCCAACCATCCCTACTTTTTTATTCTATTTTTTCAGCTCCATTTCCCCATTAAGTACATTATAAAGGTCTTTTTCCCCTCAAATATGTCAAATTTTTGTCCAAATATTTCATTTTCTTTGAAAAATTATAAAAATAACTAATTTTCTTAAAAAAATTTATAAAACAATCATTTTAAGATTAAACATGATTTATTTTTTAAATTTTATTTTAATTTATATAAATGTTTATTTTAGATTCATTTCAATTTTATTATAAAAAATCATTATTTTTACAAAAAAATTTATTATTATTATTATTATTATTATAAAGATTTTTTA
The DNA here is from genome assembly GCA_948192965.1 of Dalechampia spathulata. Lineage (NCBI taxonomy): Eukaryota > Viridiplantae > Streptophyta > Magnoliopsida > Malpighiales > Euphorbiaceae > Dalechampia > Dalechampia spathulata. The sequence continues at coordinate 51,826 of CANYBF010749983.1, forward strand.
AAATAATATAATATTATTACATTATAAATTCTAAATTATTAATGTTTTCAGCCTTTCAAATATCTTAATTCAATTTCGAAAAATAAATGCGTTTCAAAATTCATAATAAATTCCTCATTATTTCAATGCATTTGACGTTTAGTTCAAATCCAGAAGGAAATCGATTAAATAGATAACGGTAACGGTCTTAATTTCACTTAATTACGCATTAGCAGCGAATTTCCCCGGTTAATCACCTCACTTAATACCGTCAATGGTAAATGCAAACCAATCCCACTCTCAAAAACCGCTAGACAAACAAGACCATTGGAAAGAATGAACACCCACGAAATGCGCGTGAAGTTCACGAGCTCTTAAACGCCGAATACTCGATTCGTACTAGACGATGTGGTATCAATCTCGGAAATGGAACCCAAACGTTTGAACCATAATAGTTCAAAGACCGCAGCTGTTGTCTGTTTCTGTGAAATTTCTTCACGAGGCGGTTCATAAGAGTTATTGCTTTGGATTGTTGAATTGGCCGAATAAAAGTAAACTAAAGCAAATAATATTGATGACCGATTCTACTCAGTTGTAATTCGGTGAGTTATGATTATTGTTTCTTATCTGTTTGTTTATTCTGTGTTGTTTCTTTTTCTGGCAAATGAATTTGCTCCTTTGGTTACTGAGAAACCCAAGGAAAATAAAGTTGGTGACGGGAAAAGAATCAAAAGGAAAAGGGTTTTTGTTATTTGAGTTTCTGGATTAAGCGCATGAGCAAGTATTATATCTGCATTGAGTTCTTGCTCCAATCAATCCAATATGTTTTTTTTCGTTTTAACTTTGTGTTTAATTTTTTGTTATGTGATGTTCCTTTTTCAGCTGTAAGTTCAATGGAAAATGATAAATTTTGACATGTTTTACTCTTATTTCTTGTTGGAACAGGGGTTGGTTTGCTTGCTTGATCAACTGGAGCTTTGAGAACTTGTTTATTTTCTGGGAAAATGCCTTGTCATGAGATACAAGCGTGGACTTTCGTTGGGTTAGTGGGTGCTTTTCTTGATCTTTCAATTGCCTTTCTTCTTCTCTGTGCATCAACTCTCGCTTATTCAGTCTCAAAATTTCTGGGTTTATTTGGATTGTGTCTTCCGTGTCCTTGTAATGGACTTTTTGGTGATCCGAATAGTGGTAAATGCTGGCAAAAAGTGCTAGTAAACTGTCCATCGGAAAAATTATCCTCTATTCAGTTCTCTGTTAAGAGCAAGTTCCCTTTTGATTCAACATGGGACAATAAGTTGAATTTTGAATCTGATGTGAACCAGAAAGTTCATGAACATGAAGCTGATGGATTCGACGATGAAGCATCATGCAGTTCATTTCGGGAGAGGAAGGGTGTTGGTAGTGGAGTATTTTTTGCAAGCAATGTGAAAGAGGAGAAATTTGATGTCCAGGGGAAGGAGGTTGGGAACCAGAAGATGAGACATGCTCTAAGGCGCCGGAAGAAAGGTGGTAGTAATAATGGAAGGCTTTTTGCTGTTTCTTCATTTGATACTTCTCATTCGGATGCACATGCTCCTCAGCAGTCTCCTGCCAGTGTTAGTAAGCCGGTTGGTGAGAGTAACGAAGGTACCCTGATACCAATTAATTCTTTTGATGTTATTGCCTGCCTTCATCTACTGATATGAATCTATCTATATTCTGAATTCTGAAATGGCTCGGTTCTCATATTTTGGATTTACATTGATGTCCTAAATTCCACTTTCCAAGCAAACTATTCTATAAACTGGGTTGTAGTTATGTCGAAAAGAATAAATAGATTATATAACAGAAATTTTATGTTTCTTGGATGGTAACAAATAGTTACCATGTATAAACTTCACCATAAATGTGTAATTCTTTTCCCTTTCAGTGCCTATATAGACGGTCCAAATGGCAGGACTGGACAATCCATCTTTAGTCGGATACTTGCAGCGATTCCATGTAAAAAGCATTTGGTTAAATGTTAATTAATTGGATTTTGTAGGTTTTTTTTATAGAGAAATAGAAGTTGCTATTTTAACTTTGCAACGGCTCTAGTCTTTCCACATGAATATGTCAAAAGCTTTGTATCTTCCCTGTTATTTCCAATTTGGGTTTCACTTGCATCATATAAACCCGGGAAGAATATGTTTCGAATATGGTCCATAGAATGCATGTAACTTATTCAATATGCACATGCTAATGCACAAACACGCATGTTTGCACATTTCTGAATGTTGCTTCTTATGTGCATCATTATGTGATTTTTAGATGGCAGGGACTCTTCCGTGGACATGGATGGAAGAAAGTCCTCTGGCTTTGAGTCAAATGAACCTACAAAAGATAAGAAATCAAGGAAAAGAGATGGATTGTATACTGAATATCTAAAAATGAATATGCAAGAGGAGCTTTTCGAGGGCAATGATGATAAGTCAACAATTAGACTCCTGAAAGATGTATTAGAGGAAGAGCAATCAGCTCGTTCTGCTTTGTACCTTGAGCTTGAGAAAGAGAGAAGTGCTGCTGCTAGTGCTGCAGATGAGGCCATGGCAATGATACTGCGTCTACAAGAAGAGAAAGCATCCATAGAAATGGAGGCTAGGCAGTACCGGCGGATGATAGAAGAAAAGTATGCTTATGATTTTGAAGAAATGAGCATTCTCAAAGAGATCCTACTAATAAGGGAAAGGGAAAATCACTTCCTAGCGAAGGAAGTTGAAACTTACAGGCAACTGATTTTGGGGAGGGAGCAGTTAGATTCTGAAGCACAAGACAAACGTACCTCAGATGGAAGGAGTGGTCCATTGCTATATTCTGGTGAGGATCCAGTGCTTGTGCTACAGACAATTGGTGAATCCATTTGTGAAACAGAGAAGGTAGAAAATACAAACAAGTTTTCTGAAAATGAAGTCATATCTACTGACTTTCAAGATCATACTCTGGCCCTGGGGAAAGAGTTGCCAATCCCCGAGCTGGATGAAGTTGATCCTCCAGAGCAAGGGTGCATTCCCTTGGATCCTATCATTAACAGATATCAGCTGCATTTATCAAGTGGCAGAGGGGAGACTGATGATAAAGTTGAAGAGATGGAGTCGTCATTGGAGGAAAAAAGCCCGATAACTCATGTAAAAGCAATGGAGGGTCTAGAAAAATCCAAGGAGTTTAACTTGCCTAACTTGCAAAGTTTTACATTGCATGAGAAAATTGTTGCTTCCGTTGGAGAAAAACAGCAGAAAAGTGACATTACTGGTATGAGCCAGAATACCTCTTCTTATACTTGGGATGATTCAGAGAAGTCCAACAAAGATTCAGGCAATCAAATATCCAGCATGGATCAATGTGTGCATGATATTCATGTGGTTGATGACAAATTAAACACAAGTGAAGAAGTCGGAAGAAATGAAATTGAAAATCTGTTGGAGAATGTTTCCTTGGACATCCCAAGATCATGTGATAGTCCAGTCATGAGTAGGTTACAAACCGAGCAGCACATAAGCGGAAGCTTTTCAGAAAAAACTCGTGGGTTACCACCTAGTGGTTTTTCGAACAGAAAGCCCTCGCTTTCTGATCTTCGAAGAAATTCCATGTCTGGATCTGATTACGAGAGGTTTAAAATTGATAATGAAGTTGGATGGCTTAAAGAAAGACTGAAGATCATACAAGAGGACAGAGAGAAGCTCAACATCTCTATGGAGCACAGGGAAAAAGACAGCGTTCAGTTGCAACTTCTGGAGAACACTGTGAGTCAGCTTCGAGAGATTCGTCAACTGGGAGAACCTGGAAATGCTGTTCACCGGCTCTCATTGCCGCCTCCATCCTGTCAGGTATATTGCTTAATTATTCATTAAACATGGTTTATATGAGTGGAATGCAACTTACTCCTTTAATATTTCTCCTTTCGCTGATGATATTTTTCAGATTAGTTCAAAGAAAAGGTGCTGGAGAAGCGTTTCTCTAGATGCACGAAGAAGCGTTGATTAATGATGGAGTTACTCCCTTGATGGTTGTTGAAACAACTCAACTGGAGTTGCTATAGGAGTTTGAAAGCAAAACACACCAATCTGAATAAGGATAAACCAATGATGTCAAATCTTGTTAGAAGCTGATAGCAATAGCAGCATTACATGCAAGGGATGGCAATGGAGCAGGAAAAAAAAACTGCATTTTCTATGGAAAAAAAAAAACCAGTTTTGTCGATTATTATCAGCGTTGTAAGGTTGTCTGCCCACTTTTATAAGTTGATTCTGAGAAGGGTTCAAGCATCCATGTCTGCAATATAGTTTATAAAGGCATGTTTCTCAACTTTCTAATTAAAGGAAATAAACGAAAAAGAGTTTTAGTTTATACCATAATGTTACATTTCCGATCTCATATACTTCTTTCCAAAACAGTAAAAGCCAAAACAAAAGAAAATAATCTAAAACATATATATAAATATAGTTAATATCGTTTGAATATATTAATATTTTTGTGTTAGATCTCTAACTTGTTAATATATATTAATTCTTGGCTCATTGTTAAAGCTTCCCCATCCATTATATATTATATATGGGTTGGTTTGATTTTCAATAGATTTTTTACTCCTAAAATCAAACTATACTAATAGAAAATTTAAAAATTTAAAATTGAATCGAAAATAATAATAAAATCGAACCAATTTAAAAATTTTAGTTCGATTCAATCGATTTTAGTTCAAATTTTATCATATTAATAACTAATTAACATGAATTGCACTATGAATAACTTAAAACTTATATAATATTTATTGCATGGTGTTCAAAATTACACCTTACTTCTGCACATGGGGGACAAATATAACGTATCATTTTGCATTGTCATTATTTTGGATTTTTTTTATGTATATATTTTCCGTTTTTAGCAACTCCATTTAAAAGAAATCCATTACTTTCAACTCTGACATTCATCACTTCATTTTTTTCCAATTATTTAATCGGCAAAAGCAAAAAAAAAAAAAAAAAAAAAAAAAAGCCACCCCCAGTTCCTTACATTAACAATATCCACTACCCACAACCCACATTTTAATTAAAGGAGTCAACTCTCAAGTCCAAAATCCATACTTTGTTTATGGCTCATACATCAATTTCCTTCTTCCCAAGAAGAAGACTAGAGCTTGGAAAAGAAATGGAGGTGGGTGAGTCATTGTTCCAAAGTATAATGAGAGGAAAGTGGGAAGTTGTTGTTGCTATCTATCATCATGCTGATATTCAACGGCAGCAGATAACTTCATCGCAAGACACGGCTTTGCATATGGCTGTCAGATTTGGCAAGACGGAGATTGTGCAGCAACTTGTGGCCCAAATTGAAGCAAATGATGCACGACAAATCCTGGAATTATCTAATGATAGAGGCGACACAGTTCTACATCTGGCTGCAGCACTTGGGAATGTAGATATTTGCAGTTGCATAGCAACAAAGTATGGCGGGGTTGAGCTCATGAGGAAGCAAAATTTCAAGGGCAAGACCCCTCTTTTATTGGCAGTTCTTCACGGCAAGGAAAAGGTCTTTTTTTTTTTTTTATCTTGATTCTCATTATAAAAATAGGAATGGGACAGACTATTCTTTGTGTACAAGAATGAATGGTGATACCATACTACACACTGCTATCTTTCAAGAACATTTTGGTTAGTGCAATTCTTAATCCTTAGTTTTCTTTCTGCATCTTAATTCTCTAGTCTTTGTTAAGAAAATTTGTGTTATTAGATGTTTAAAATCATTTTCATAGGTTTGGCGTTGCACATTATCAAAGGTTATCCAGATCTTGTGAACAATGTCAACAGGAGCGGTTTCTCTGCTCTACATATTTTAGCCAGTAAGCCTAATGCATTCAAAAGCAACAGTCATCTTAACCTGCTTGATCGTTTCATTTACCTATGTAAGGAGATCACAGATTCCTACTCCTTTTCATCTATAGCATTTTTCATTTTTTTGTTATGGCAATTAAAGATCATGGTCAATTGAATTCAACTATTGCGTTGAAATGAAAGGTATGGAGGCCAAGGAACGACTCAACCATGCACTTCCCGGAAGTCGCCCAGAAACCCCAAGCTGGGGAAGAAGACCAGGGAATGAAGAAAAAAAAAAAAAAGGCTAAAAGTTACTCTATGCCATAACTCCTGCAGGATATGTACTCATGATGATAGCCAGGGGCGAATCTAGATCATGAGAGGGGGCAAATTTAAATATTATAAAAATTTCATATATATTTTGTAAAAATTTTTAAATTAGTGAGGCAAATTATATATATTTATATAAATATTATTAAAAATTATATCTATATATTTTAAAAATTTTTAAATGAGAGAAGCAAGTGACTCCACTTTGTATCCACCATTGATGATAGTTCTATCTTTGATTAAAGATTACTATACATGCAATGTAATAATATGATCATATTAATGTAAAATTCTAATGAAATAAAATATATAAAACACAAAAAAAAATAAAATGCAAAAATATATGAAAATACATGAAATATATAAGAAAATAATAAATATACGTTAAAAATCATAAAACTGAAATGCATGTTCAAGAATTTAAGTGCTGCTATATGTCATCATGTGGGCACTATTAGGGAATAGATTTGTGCTTCGGTAAACGAAATACTGAAGATGAGTACCTTAGGATTGTTAGCTGTGAAACATGTTATCTCGTGTGGTTAGTGTTGTTAATTATTTATACTTGCCTTGTGATTAATAATTTATATGTAGGGGAACGTCTTGCTGATGATTTTTATCACGGTGAGTTGTGGGATTTTGCAGTTTGGTGGATAGCCAACCTGAGAGAAGTCAAGAAGAGACACAAATTGGCCATGCTTCTCTTAGATGAATTGGTTGAGCGTTGTTCCATCTATAACTACCACCCTGATCCAGATAACAGCTAACAGCTTTCTGGTTTCATTCCTTCGGTTAATGGATTACGCACATGAACCGGATCTAGGTTTCATTCCTTTCCAAATGAGAGGGTCAATAAAAGTTGGAGTCAACCTGTCAACTAAATCCCCTTTTTTAATAACAACTCAACAGCGAGTGCTACTGCTCATTGTTTAGGAATCCCACCCGTATCCTCACTTGCCTGCAGCAATTCCCACCTTCCGGGGGGAAAATACACCACCCCCAGGTGTCCAAGCAACGTCAGAATCACTTCCAGAGCTTACCAGTCTCTCAACTCAACTCCACTTGTTTTCTTCACTTCCATATCATTTAACCCTAGCTACCATGTATTTTGCATGAAAACTAATAGTATCAAACACCACATCCTCTTCTATCATGACAACCATTCAGTTAACTACGTTACAGATTATGTCTATATATATACACATATAGACACACTTACACGCACTTTAAGTAGATAAATACGAGGTTAAGAATTGTATATTGTAGAGGCATGTGGGTAAAACTATAACTCATGATATATTTATGATTCCTCCATTATTTTGCAAAATATTTTTAAATATTTTGTTTTAAACATTTTATCAGTTTAATTTTACAAATTTGGATGAATATTTCCATTTTTATGCCTTAATTGAGAGGTGTACATCATCAAGGAAGCATCATCAACATGCTTTTGACTAGATAATATATAATTAAAATATATTAATTTAGTTTATTGAAGTAAGAAAAATTTAAGACTTACATACCAATACCTTTAAATATTATATAATCAAATATTATAATATGATATAATTTAATAATAAAATATTACATTTTTTATTATATTATGCTCTTGGAACTGTAGCCTTAATATCTGGCAGAGGCAACTCCAAAGTTAAATACAAGAAGGTTAAAATAAAAGGGTAACTGAAAAACAGCCAAAACGATGACAGTCAAACCTGTGAAGGTATAAACAGGGAGTGCAATGGGATTCACTCTATTACCAAGCATTAAGAAATGGCTTGAACAGAAAGATACCAATATGGAAGCCATTGACCCGAAGAGTGATGCTAACCCCACGAAAAGTTTCTTAGGCAAATCCACTGCAAAGTCATTTTCTTTGAAACCTGAAGTTCTGATTGCCAGAAAGTACACCAGTGACGTAACCGAGCAACAAAGAGCTACAAGTGAGGAGATGGCGAACACGTTAAACATGAACAGCCCTCTAAAATGTGGTATACCGTTCTTGTCGTCATTGCCGCCTGGTACTGTTGCCGATGATGCAAATGCTACAGCTGCAATCAGTGCTGCCACCACTGAGCACGATTCAGAAGTCTGTACGAGCCACTTGCTGCCGCTTTTGACGAGTTTTTTGTGTGTTTTTGTGAAGATTTTGTCTGGCACTTCGCCTTTCTTGTTGTGCAAGACAAAGAATTGCGGTGGCATGGAGTGCTTCACAAACTGCATATGTATAATAGCATATGTAATGAATTACATGCAATTTTTTGAATTATGGATGCATGGAGAGGGTAATGTAACATTACCTGGTACCATTCAACTTCCCACCGCATTTGCGTCGCAGCCTCTGGAAAATTTTCCATCAGGTTTTGATTAAATGTTGCAGCAAGGTGCAATGCGCTATTTCCTTGGCAGTCCACCTGAATGAACATGTTGTCCTTGAATAGTTCCTTCTTCAGCAGAAGCTTGTAAACTTCAGTTCGTCTATTCTCAGCCGCTAATAATACCACATTCTTTTTGTCAGAGTTCAAGTCTAAGGAAGCCACCGGAAATACCTCCAGAATTTTCTTCACGACTTCAGGAACTCCCACTCTCGCAGCAGTTAAAATGGGTGTCTCCATCTTAATGTTTCTGCTATTATCATCTGCAAATGTTTGCAATAATTAGGAAGTGGATGCAAGAAGTTTGATAGTATATACAACCGCTCATATAGACAATTAATAAAATGATGAAACAATTTTCTTGCCAGATTCATTATCTTGAGCTTGGTTACTTGCAGAGTTGGGGAGATTAACTGAATTCTCTGCATCAGTATTAACAAGATGAACTACATTTCCTGCATTAAGGGAATTCTCCAGATTTGGAATATACTTATACATGGAACAACTCACGACCAATTCATCTAACAGGTGCATGGCCAATCTGTGCATCTTCTTAGCTCCTCTCACGCTGTCTATCCTCCAAATGACTACAAAATCCGACATTATCGTGAAAATAAATCATTAACATGCCATTCCTCTATAGTAAACAATTAATCAGAGGGTAAGTACAAATCATTAACAACACTAACCATACAAGATTAGATGTTCCACGTATCCGAAGGTAAACGACTTCAGCAACATGCCTTTCAAAGCTAGAGATGCAACACGGACCAAATCCGTAAACGCTCGCACAAGATTACTCATAGCTGCACCGGAATTCTCAACCACGCGTCCTGAAAGAGCTATGGCATACAGTAACCGTTAGGATGCTTCTTCTTCTTTTTTTTGTTTGCCCTGGATAGGGTAGCTGATGAATCGGAAGAAACTACCTTCCGCTTGGGGATTCTCTTCATCTCTTAGTGTTGTTCTCCAGTGGCAGCACGTGCTGTGGTATTCTGGGTGATTGCGGCTCCTTTCGATTTGCAGAAGTTCATGTTTGTCTACAGGCAGTACTAGTTCCTTCTCCACCAGGTGATCTACCTTTATAACTTTCATTTCAATGCAATGTTTGAATGATTTACTAATTGAGACCATGATCTTTAATTGCCGTAAAAAAAAAAATGCTAAAGAGGAAAAGGAATAGGAATTTGGAGTCTTCTTACATCGGTAAATGAGACGATCAAGCAGGCCCAGATGACTACTGCTTTCGAACGCATTAGGCTTGCTGGCTAATATATGTAGAGCAGAGAAACCACCCCTGTTGACATCGTTCACAAGATCTGGATAAACTCTTATAATCTGCAGTGCTAAACCTGTCAAAGTGATTTAAACATCTGGTAATAACAATTTTCTTCAATATAAGATCAAGGAATTAAGATGCAGAAAGAAAACTAAGGATTAATAACCAAACTTACTAAAATGTTCTTGAAGGATAGCAGAGTGTAGTATGGTATCACGATTCATTCCTCTTTTACACAAAGAATAGTCTGTCCGATTTCTATGCTTTTCTTTATAAACAAAATCAAGGCAGAAAAAGGCCCTTCCCTTGCCATGATGAACTGCTAAGAAAAGAGGGGTCTCACCCTTGGAATTCTGCTTCTTCATGAGCTCACCACTGCCATCTTTTGTTGCTATGCAGTAGCAAATAGCGACATTTCCGAGTGCTGCTGCCAGATGTAGAGCTGTGTCGCCTTTATCATTAGCTAATCCCAGAATTTCATGATTTTCTCCGATTTTCCCTACAAGTTGCTGCACAATCTGTGTCTGGCCAAACCTGACGGCCATATGCAAAGCCGTGTCTTGTGATGACGTTATCTTCTGCCGTTGAACATTAAGGTCCTGATAGGCTCCAACTACTTCATCCCAGTTTCCTTTCATTACACTTTCGAATAAATTACCCACCTCCATTTTCTTTTTCTAGTTCGAGTCTTCTTCTCTGAAAATAATAAGCGACTGCTGATATGATCCATGAAGACTCTCATCAGTCCTTGGAAGCATGCTCGTTGACGTGAGAAATGACTCGTGTCTTATTGGCTCTTAATTGGGGGAAATTATGTTAGATTATGAATATTAATGATATACCAACATGATGCATTAATTATTATTTATATATTAATAATCAATAATAATTATATATTAATTAATATAAAATTAATATTTATTTAATTTGAATGATACATCATTCTATTATTAGTATATTCACAATTTTATATAATAAATTTGATTCATATAAAATTTTTTTATTAATTAAGTTGATTCATTTACAAGGGTGTAAATTATATTTTAATATTTTGGTGAAATTAATACATGATTGTAAAATTCTAAAAAAAATTAAAATTAAACAATTGTAAGAAATATTTACACATGAATTGTAATTTTTTAAGAAAAACCATGAACCAAGTCCTACACATAAATAAAAAAATAATCCACCTATTTTTAACTTGATTTAATATTTAAAAAATAATTGTAAAATTGGAGAAGATTTTTAAAAAATCTAAAATGATGAGTTAAAAATTATATTATGCAATTAATTTTATAGTTTTTTATAACAACTATAATTATAAAATGCAAGAAAAATTGAAAATGCAAGAAATTGAAGATAATCAGTTTGAACCATTTCATGTATGTAATAGTATTAAGATATAAATTGTAATCTAAATATTTGACTCATTAATTTCTCCCCATTCCTTCATAGCCGATTTGATTCCAATGCTGACCCACCACATGCAGAAAGTGATACCATATACCACCAAAAAGAAGTGGAGTGGAAAATTTCATGATCAGATGATATTTGTGATAAAAGCAACATTTGACGATAAGTCTGTAATTGTTTGGAAAAATCATCATAAATAATTAAAATGCATTATTTATGATATATAAAATATTCAACCAGAATTGTTCTTATATAAAAAATGAAATATTATAATGTAATTGTTCTTGTATAAAAAATAAAATATTATAATGTAATCGAAAAATCCATGGTTGCGACCCCCAGAATAGTGTACAGGCAAGCAAGATCAGTAGGCTCCACAAAAGGAAATAGAATCTACTTTGCGTGCCCGATGGAGATTTAAGACATTTACTCCTCAAGGAGTGCCACCACAAAATGACTACCCCCCTAAGCGCAAAGCTTCCTTCTTTCAACACTCGAACAAGAGTTATTATTGATTATTAATAGGATGATTGATTTTTATAAAAAAATTTAATTTAAATTTATAAAATTAAAATAGATTTAAAATTTTTAAAAATTGAACAAATTGAATCCAATAAATTAAAATTCAAATCTATAATAATTAAATTAAATCTAATATTTTGATATTAAAAAACTAGATCAAATAAATTAAAAATTGAATCCATGACAATCAAAATTATATAGTTTGATATAAAAAAATGCAGTTTTGAAATACTAATATAAAGTAATATTGTTTTATAATTCAAAATTTTAATTTTTTAATTTTTCAATTATTCAATATTTCTAATTAAATAAAAAATTTGAAAAAATTGAAAATTTTTAATATTACAATCGAACTGAAAAATCGAATCAAAATTATTGAATATCATCAATTTCATTAATTTTTCAATTTTTAATAATTTTTATTCACCTAGCTATTAGTATATAAATAATTATTAATAATGGGATTATATTATTACTCAATTCAATCTCTCCCCTTTAGTTTATTTTTCTTTGTTGAGCATGGAAGCTTGTATTTAACAATTCTCCATCTATTTCTTGAAGATATCATCCTTATCTGAAATCCAAAAATGAACCCTAATTGTAATCATCTTTCTAATTAATTTATAACCTTTGAACATATATAGAGGGTTTATAATACCAAATGACACTGTTCTTAGGTCGGTTTCCAAAATGGTCACTGATTTTCAATTTTTTTTCTTTTCAGTACTTGAACTTCAATTTTTTTGCTTCCGGTTGATTAAATACACACGTGACAGACCGGTAGAAGAATATTCCGTGAATATTCCATTGCATTGCATATGTGGACGATTGATTGCCAACTGCATTGCATGCATGGAATGTTGGTTGCCACGTAGGATTACTGTTTGGACATGTCAGCATGAATGGTAAAAAATTTAAATTTATAAAATTTACGTCCTTTATATATTTAGCTTCCATCCTATTCTCGTTCCTAAATCCTTAAATCCCTAACTTAACTGTACAAATCCCTAATTTCATCTTCGTCTATTTTCTCCATCTTCCACCATCTTGTCACTTGATTGAGAGCGATCTTGTGAAGATCATTCTTATTGAAATGGAACATGAAGTTTATATTCCAAATTATGGGTGTCATGAAGTGGCAGTGTTGAAGACGTCTTGGACAGACATGAATCCTGGGAGAAGGTTTTTTGGTTGTCGAAGATACGGGGTAAATTTATCTTCATCTTTATTGCTTTTACAAAAAATTGATATTGTAGAAGAAGGTGGTCATGTAATTGTTACGGTTTAGTAATTAAAATGTTGTATGAAAAAATGTTTTACTAATTGCTGAGAAGATTGTAATTGGTTTATAAGCAAATGTGTATATTATGATTATTTTTTATAAGCAAAAGGTTCTATTTTATTATGAATGTACATAGTTTAGATGTTTTATTATGGTTGTGGTTGTCTATTGTTATTTTTCTATAATTGTGCTTTATTATGAATGTTAAACTAATAATTTGTATTGTGTATGTTAGATGTCTGGAGCTTATGATTTCTTTCAATGGTTTGATCCTCCAATACTATATAGAGCAAGGCATGTCATTGTTAGGTTGCTGCGAAGGGTGCAAAGGAATGAGGAGCTGAATGAGGATAGAAATGGCAATGCATTGATAAGAACCAAAATGAAGAAGGTGATTATTTTGCTAACTATGTTATGTGTTGGATTTATTTTAAGAAAATATAATTAATGTTGTATGTGAATTAGGTAAACTTTATTAATGTGAATAATAATGAATTGGATAGTGTTTTAGTTGATGTAGTAAAAGGTATTATGGTACTTCGATCATTTTGCCTTCCCTGTTAATCATTAAGACATTGATGTAGTAAAATGTATTATAGTACTTGGGTCATTTTGCCTTCCCTGCTAATCATTAATACATTGATGTAGTAAAATGTGTATTATGGTATGGCTTCTTCTGACTTTTCCAAAATGAGCAAAGATGATTGATGCATTAACTTCACAATAGATAATGGACATATTAATATTGACATTAGAAACATAATATATTAACATTGACAATAGACATTAGAAACATAATATATTAACATTGATAATGGACATTAGAAACATAATATATTAACATCAACTTCACAATGGACATAATATATTAATATTGCATCAACTTCATAATGGACATAATATATTGAAATTAACAAAAGATTCCCTTGGAGGAGAAAAAAAGAGGAAAAAGCACATGTTCCCCGAGAGCCAAAAATCTTATGGAACCCAAGAACATATCATAAACAAGGACTACATTATCAATATCTAAACCCTAAAACCTTATGAACCAAAGCACATGTTCACATGTTCCCCGAGAGCCAAAACCTTATGGAACCCAAATTTTTCTCTTCCTCTTAATAGTTTGCTTCTCTTCTTTCTTAACTTTCTCAGAAGCTGATCGAGTCAAAATACTTGATTGGGAAGTAGTAGCATTAGTTAATTGGGAAGCAACAATAACAGTTGAAATGAATCCAACAGTAGATTTTGAAGCAGATTTCAGAGCAACAATAATACCAAATCTTGGACTTGACCTAAGCGTAACATGTGTTGGTGATTTTAAAACATTTTGTAAGTCATTCAAGTTTCACATTTTCTTTATATTGGTATCATCTGTTGGTGATTTAACAACCTATTTCATATGTTAAACAAAATAAATTAAGAAATAAAATGTATGGAATCATGATAAATAATACATGATAAATAACTTACTTGTCTATTACACTTATCAGAGGTAGAATCAAGGCCAACATGATGTTCGATGTGTTGAATATTAGAGATAGAATGAATTTTGGGACTTTCCAATTGATCTTGGTCCATGGTTGTCCCCTATCATAGGATAATAACAAAGGAAATCACATGTATAAATTATAATATCATGTCAATTACATAAATGGATGATGTTACTTACATTTGTTGTTTGATTTTTTCTGTGATCCATGAAATTTTTTATTATAGCCAACCGATTGACATATGGAACACTTGATAATCATGCCCTTCTTACTAATCCTTCCTTTTTTTTTTTGCAGTAACTCGAATCTCATCAACCTCTAACTTCCTTGTCACAACATAACTGAAAGGCTTTGGTGGTTTCATTAGTGCCAAATCACTCTTAGGCCATATTTATCTTCCATTTATAGGGTTTAGAACATGGCTATAAATTTTCAAGTAAGTAGAAACTTCATAGCACTGATCTATGTAGCTCTTACACTCATCATTATCATAATAGATAGCAGCAATAGCATGTACGCAAGGAATTCCAGTTAACTGCCACCTTCTACAAGTGCATGATCGTTTTACTTTATTGGCTATAAATTATCCATCACATCCAACCACCTTATATGTATCAGCCCCTGACCATTCAGCTGTCACTTCTTTCAGCTGCGTAACATGCTCCTGTAGAATGATTATTAACTTCCTAACCGAGGAAGTCAATAATTATCCTACTGATTGAGCCTCAAAATGTCATGTTTTATGCCCACAAACTATCCATTATAGCATAGTTTAATTGTTAGAACGGTTAACTTGTGTACATTTTGTATTTTACAGGTCAAAACGGTGAGTTTTAGGAAAACGTGCTTAAATGGGAGTTTTTAAAGCTTATTTGGATTTTAGAGTTTTGGGACACCGCTTGCGAGCATAAGACTGGGCAAATTGACCTATCAGAGTTACGTTTTGGAGAGTTGAAGGAAGAAGAAGTTGAGTCAAACTCAAACACCTGCGAGCTGGAAGCTGATAAGGCTTGCGGGCATAAGAGACACCAAAATAACAACACTTGGCCATTTTTGGAGATTGGACGATGATGAGTTTTACTTGGACTTAATCTCCTAGAGTTAGATGAAAAAGTGATTAGGAACAATTCAAACTCTTTTATCTGAATATTGGGATTATTAATTATTTATTTTTATTAGTTTAATTATTTTATTTTGCCTTTTATAAATAGGAGCATGTTCCTATGTAGGAGGGGTTCTAACTTTCGGTTCTCAATATTTATTCTAGTATTTCTAGTTTGGTTTTATTGTTTTAAATTGATTCCAGTTTTTATTTCCTTTATTTTTATTTTATGTTTATTTTGCCAATGATGCAAGGCTCGATGATTGTGTTTCCTAATTGGAAGCAATTCAAGCTATTCATTAAATGGTTATGTGAGATCTAAATGATCCTAATTCCATTGGAAAGCACTATTATCTTTAACTCTGAGTCACATAGAACCAATGTTGTTCCTAGTGCATGTAAATAAGGCCTGTTGCATGTTTCTAAGTTCTAGCATATAGCTAAGCGGGTTGTTTGATATGGAAAAGTCACTCGACTTGCTAAAGTGGTAAAGCAGGATGCTATCCTTGTTACGACATGCTGTAGTACTTCTGTGGGTTAGAGGATCTAGTTTGAACACGAGGGATGCTGGGTTACAACTGTTAACTAGAGCCGAGTCTTCCTTGTCACACCCAGCCCATACCCAGGAGGACATGCTCTAACGACACAAACAATAGCCCCCAAGAGAAGACCAGTGCCTGCACCGTCAGGGATACATCGTGAATACGTCGTATGGGAACATGCTCTAGCCTAATGGTGGTTGTACGGTGGAAATAACGTGATGTTCATACATTCGATACCCAGGATCCATTCATACACTCATGCAACATTCATAAACAGGCAATACCGTATTTCATATATATAAAACCTGTTATACAATCAGTGAGTGTCTATACAAAACCACCAGAAGCTATACAAATACAGTACAGTGCTACTGCCATACTACTACA
>CANYBF010750084.1:0-10356 GCA_948192965.1 Dalechampia spathulata
TTCAGATGATTTTTTATTAACTTTTTAATGAGCTCCACCTATTTTGGTAAAGTAAACGGTCCATTATTGGTAAAAGTAAAAGTAATCTAACTCTTTTCTTTTGTAAGTCCAATATAAATCTTTTGTTGGTATCAGAGCCTGCTTTTTGCAGGTGGAAGTAATTAGGAAGTAAAAGTCTATGATTGAACAGTAAAAGAGGATTAACTACAAAGAGATTTCATGATTAATAATTTGTGAAAATATAATTAATCTGAAAAAGGTTTTGGGTATGCTAAGAAAGCCTCATGTGTGTTGTGATTGTTGCATGCTATGTGTAAAACTGTTTTCATAGATTCATTATATATATATATATATATATATATATATATATATTAAAACAACAACTTTATTTAAATTTCTAGATAACATTTTATTTTGTAACATTTATGTTTATTTAACCAAACAATGACATCTTATGTGAGTATACCTTTACTTATCTCTTAGGTAATTAGACAATAAATTAATTAAACAGTAATATAACATAATGATTATTTAACATTTATCAAAATAATATCTTATTAAATCTTAATTAAAATTATAACTCATTTTAAAATCATTTGATCATCATTTTCTGTTTAAAATCCAAATTCTGTTATCAACTAATCATTTGATAATTTAACAGTTAATATGTTACTATTGATTTAAAAACTATTATTTTAACTTAACCAGTTTTAACATTTCAATCTTATTCATATTCCTCTAAGTATAATTACTGTCAAAAACAGATTATGAAAACAATGAAGATTATCAGTTATTTATTCTATACTTAAACTGATTTAACCTTTCAAAATTTTATCTTGATGCTTGACTTAATTCACTATTATTATTAATCCTCATTTAAACCATCAGAAAATTATAATGTTCCTGATAAATCAAATCCTTTTTTAATACTTTCTGATAACTGGTTATTAACTTAAACCATAACCTTAATTAAATATCTTTGTGTCATTTATACTTAATCACAGTTCTAATAACATTTAATACAACTGCTTATTATTTAATAACTTAACACTTTCATTACTTTAATACACCTTATGTCATACTTAATCATATGCTCCAATTAAGTCAACATACTTTGACTCTTATTCATCCAGTTCATATTATTTATTCATAACTTAAAACTTATCTTCTTAATCGTAATAATACTTTCTTTCAACTTTAATTCTTATGATATATCCTTAAATTAAACTTAACAAAATCCATTTTTCCTTAGCTTTTATCTCATAAATGCTTTGCATGAAGATTTATCCTTAATTTACCATATATGCTTATCTTATGTCCAATTTGGTTCATCTTTCATATACTTCTTATTAACTCATCATTAAGAACTTCATTTAGCATTAATTAGAATTAAATTTCTTAAATCATACTTAAACTTAACCATTTAATTCATAGTTCTTAAGTCATATTCACTTAAAATGATATTAAGCCTTAAATCATCAAATTAACTTATCTTAAGCCTTACTTTCACCACTTTCTTTGCTATTAATCTTTTGTTTTAAGTAAATCATGTTTTAAAATATGTTTTAAACTTACCAACCATTAAAATGTTGCTTGAATATTTCAGCTAAGGTGAAGAGCTTAATACAAACATACCCACACAATCACAACCCACTTTATTTCATGTCCTTTACAAGCCTAACTCATCTAACTATTTAAACATCAAACAAAATCCATCAAAAATACTTTAAAAGTTTCTACCAAAAATTCATAAATCAAGTAGATCCAACACTAAATCATACTTACCAAGCTCACCTTTAAACCGAACAACTCAAATCTCAACTTAAAGTTGATATCCTTTGTATTTTGCTACGGGTCTAATAGATCTCCACTTTTTTGACCTCTTTAAAGTTGTTGCCCACCTTAAAATAACATTCATGTACTCGAAAGAGTTAGATCTATCTATAAAAGAAGTCAAGCTTAAAGAAAAGGTTAGAGTTTGTAAGCAAATCCATGATTCTTCATGGTTTCGATTTTATACTTGAAGATCCATTGAAGAAAGGTTTTGGACAACAAGAAAAAGAGAGAAAACAAGAATTATTTTGACCTTACCTTGACATACACTCAAGTATCTTGCTGGAACCTTAAAAAAATTGAACCAAAAGAAAGAAAGAGTCATGGAAACTTTGGTCTTCTTAATGAAATAGCTTTGGTTTCTTCTAAAATAAATTGAAATAGAGTGGTTTCAACTAGAACTATATCTTTGTAAATCAAACTTGCTTAGAACTTGAAGAATAAGAAGAGAATGAGAAGATGAAGGTACTACCTTTTGATGTTTGGATAAAGAGAGTTGAAGAACAAGATGAACATAAGAGAGAAAATGAGAGGTTAAGAAGAGGATAAGTTAGAAATGAAAGGATAAGAGAGAGATGGAGAGGATTGCATGCATTTTTTTCAGCCAAATGAAGTTTTGAGGATAAGGAGATGGAATTTTAGTCAAAATGGAGATGAAATTCGGATGGAATTAGTTCCATTTGGAAAAAATCCCATACTAGTCCCTAAACTCCTCTAAAATTGCAATGTAGCCCCCTATATGTATTTGTATACTTAAATCCACTAATCTAAATCCTTAATTTCATATTATACCCTCCTTTTACACTCTAATATACTATATTTTAATCATAAATACCATCTACTAATTTTCCCAATCAAATAAAATATGATTTGTTAACCTTCTCTCTCTATCCACTAACACTAAAATCCAAACTACTTTTTCTATTTCCTATACACTTTTACAATTACCAATCCCACTTCCATTTAAATATACTATTTCAAAATACATTCTTATATATTCTATTTTCATTTATTTATCTATTTATCATCTTACATAATATTAATTATCCTATTAACTTAATTATGACATCATCTTTATCAATTATGATATCATAATTAAAAATACTACTTATACATTTCTAATATTTAAAATTTTATTATATATTCTTACTAATACATTATTAATTCATAATTATTTATTTTCAAAGAAAAATCATAATTAATTTCACTTGCTTACATCATGCTTACATTATCATCACCTAATTATAATATCATAATTAATTTTTATTTTAAATTTTCTAAAATTTGTATATAAAAAATTCATGTTAATACAAACATCTTGAACATACTTAATTAATCATATCAAGTGTTTTCATCATCAAAAATATTGATCTATCACCGTTCAGAGGTCATTTCAGTGGTTTTCGTCAAAATTTTCAATTTCATCATTAGAGTTATAAACTTTAATCTTGTCATATGATTATCATCATAATCATAATTTCACACCAATAACCTATAAAACATAGCATTTCAAACAATTTCATAAATGCAAGGTGTGTGCTCATTTCAGGATGTGACATATGTATTGATATTACCTATGTTATAGATAGCATTGGATTATAGGTACATATTATTTGAAATAGTTAAATGAATTGAAATGCAAAAAATTTTTTACAAATTCATTGTAAGATAATTAATGATTTCCTTGCTTATGAGACTATTAATTATTCTACGAGAGCATGTTACATCGAGTTTGGGTGTGACACATGCTATATATTGGTTTAACTAAATTTGAAACCATCTGGTGGTGACTCTATCTTGTGACCTGTATTGGTTTCATTTCATTCCTTGAGGTAGCTTCTCGAGAAGACCACACTTTCACTCTAAGTATGCCCCTAATGCTATATGTCATAAGCCTCACTCTAAGTCACGATGAAATCTCTACCCACACAACCACTTTAGCATCATTAGTCCTAGGAGGTTTGGTCTCCACCCACCTTAACACGTAATCTACTAAAACTAGTATGTAAACATTATCCAAAGATGGGGAAAATGGTTCATAAAATCCATACCTCATATATCAAAATCTCAAATACCAGAATAGGCACTTGAGGCATCTCATTTTTTCTACTAATATTACTTGTCTTTTAGCAATTTTCACAATGCTTAAAGAATAAATATACATCTCGATGAATGGTTGTCCAATACAAGCCATGTTCCAAAACTTTGGCTTTATTTTCCTTGGACTAAGTGTTTGCCATAAGCATATGAATGATAGAACTACCTAATCTAATTCATTTAAGATTTTGGCATACATCTCCTGATTATTTAATCAACATAATGCTTCCATAAATATGGCTCATACCACATATAGTATTTTGCATTATTTATAATCCTATTCTTTTCACTTCTAGATAACTCATCCATAAATTATCTAGAAATAATAAAATTAACAATGTCAGCATACCTTTAGGTAGGGCTTTCATCACAACCCAAAGCAAGGCTTGGGATAGATGGCACCAGGAGCTTGCTTGGAGCAAAATTGTATTCTTCTTAAGGGGCTATCTCGAGGAATGAAATAGATTTGATACAGGTTATAAGATAGAGTTATCGCTGGATGGTTCCAAATTTGGTTCAACCGACCCATAGCATGAGTGCTAAGTCAAACCCTTCAGAGATGGATTTGGATGGTGAAGATCTATTTTCTCAGAGTTTCAAGTTCAATTTTACCATTTTAGTCGAGTTAATTATCCTAGGCAAGCAAGCAGTTATAAGCACGAATAAAGTATATAACACGATGTAGCATGGCAACAATCATGGTAGATAAAAGCATGGTAAAAAAAATAGCGTATGCATGGCATGCAAAGAAGGACATGACATAAGCATGGCATGTGAAAGATAACATGGCATAAGTATGATATGTGAAAGATGACATGATATAAGCATGATATATGAAAATAATGATATGGCATAGGTATGACATATGAAAGATAACATGGTATAAGCATGACATATGAAAATAATGACATGATATAAGCATGATATGTGAAAATAATGATATGGCATAGGCATGATATGTGAAAGATAACATGGTATAAGCATGACATATGAAAATAATGATATGACATAGGTATGACATATGAAAGAATGACATAGTATAAGCATGATATATGAAAATGATGACATAGCATAAGCATGACATGTAAGAACTGACATGGCATAGGCATGACATATGATAAATGGCAGGGTATAAGCATGATATGTGAAAATGATGGCATGGCATAGGCATGATATATGAGAAATGACATGGTATAAGCATGATATTTTAAAAAGATGACATGACATAGGCATGGCATATGAAAGATGATATGGCATAAGCATGACATGTGAAAATGATGACATGGCATAGGCATGACATGTGAAAAAATAATATGGTATAGGTATGACATGGCATAACATAAAACATATAGCAATAATAAAATAAGCATGGTAGCATAATAAGGCATAATATCATGAATAAAATAATAAAGGCATAAAGAAAGGGAATAAGAGAGATAGGGGAATACAAGAGGAATAATGATAAACATACATGTAAAAGGGGAAATTATTAACATAAAGGCATATTTTATTATAAAGGATCTTCAATGATACAAAATTATGAGACATTAAGCAACATCTCCTCTACTTGAGAAAATGACCTTGGATAGCACAAGCTAAAATTCATGAATGAAAAATGCAAATGAGCAAATAATGTTAGGCAACAAATAAGATATAAGACATGATTAACCAATCTAATGCCAAGTAAAAGCATGAATCAAGGGTCAAAGTCAAATGAATGTAATGGCAACACTTATCAAAATGCAATAATAAACATGAGTTGGGTTGTGAAAATCATGTGGCATCACTTAAAAGTAAATCAATATCCAATTAAGCTTGATCATGTCAAGTGATAAATAAAACTCAATGAAATGGCATTTAATTGATAAAATCAAGCAAATTGATTGATTTAATGGCAAAATCAATATAAATTGATCATGAAAATGAAATTGGAGGAATATAATATCATTCAAATATCAATTGGAGATGAAATACACATCCAATTCGATCCCAATCATATCAATTGAAATAAAAATCAAATTAAAGGAAACTTTTAACTTGAAAATTAAATTTAAAGCTAAAATTAATCAAATAGAAGCAAGGCTTAACAAATTCATATCATTAGGGTTACTGTTAAAACCTCTAATACTACTAAAAACTTTGATTAGCATCAAAAAAATAAGTGAAAACGAGTGAAAAATCATGAAACTGTGAAAATTTGACAATTATGTGCCTAATAAATGGCATGACATGTGCCATATGTATTGAAACTGGAGGCTATATCTGTAGTATCTAAGATGATATACACCATATATAGATAAATATACACCACATACTGCAAGTAAAAATGAAGTAAAATGAGTTTTTAAGCAAAAATACAAAATAAATCATAAACTCAAGCAAATATGTGACTGTTACATATCATTCTAGCTATGGGAAAGCTAAGAATGCTACTATTACATTCAGGATTCAAGCCAATCAATGAAAAAACCATTGTAAAATCATAAACCCATTAAGAAAATCAAGAGAAAAGAGGAAGAAAAAGGAATTCTAACACTCACTAAATAAAATTAATCCTTAATCTTGATTTGAAATGAGTTTAAGGGATTTAAGTAAGGATTAATTGGTCTCTAATCCTAATTAAGAACTTAGTTAAGTATTTGATTAAGTGAGAAATGATTTTAGTAGAGTTTATCCTCAACATGATTTTCTGACCTCCTTCTTACAAATACATGAGCCATATTTATAGGTGTGGGTTGTGTGTTACTAGAAATAAGCTAACAATATAGGATTCTGCCAGTTTTGAAAGTGACATGCATAACATATAGTGGAAACCTTGACTTTTCAACAACACACTATAACTTTGAGTTTTCTTCGATTTGTCTTGGTACAAGTCCTTGATATCAATCCCAATTTGCATATATGCTTTTAGCTCCCATAAGTGCTCCAGACATGTGGAGTACATTACATTTTGCTTATGAAAGGCATAGCATATAACATGTATTTCTTAATGTATGGAGCATATAATGCTACATGTTGCACATATTTAGTTGAGATACACATCGTGCATGGCCTTGCCCATGCAAATCTAATATGCACCATATGTGACAATGCCTTTTTAGCATAAATGAGGATTATTAGGCATAGGGCACACATCGTTAGGTGCCTAGATTGTGGGGTGCACATAGGGTGTTTTCCCTGATGTGCTGTATATATAGCACTTTTCTACACTATATATTATGCATATAACATTATATATTATGCATAAAGCACTATATGCTACATATATCACTTGTAAATTTCACATAATCCCATATTGATAGCTCATTTCTGGCAACACATGACCCACACCTATAAACATAGTTCATGTATTTGTAGGAAAGAGATCTAAAATTCATTAATTATGGTTAAACTCTACCAAAATTATTTCTCACTTAATTAATCACTTAATTAAGTTATTAATTAGGATGAAGGACTAATTAATCCTCACTTAAATTTCCTAAACTCATTTAGAATTAAGATTAAAGCCTAATCCTACTTGATGAGTGTTGGAATGCATCTTCCTCTCTTTTCTCTTGGTTTTTTTAATGGGTTTATGATTTTACATTGATTGGCCTCAATCATGAATGTAACAGTAGCATTCTTAGTTTTCCCCTAACTATAATGATCCGTAACAATCACATATTTGCTTAGGTTTATGATTTCTTTTATGTTTTTGCTTAAAAACTTGTTTTGCTTTATTTTTAATTGTTATGTATAACACACATCTATTTATATATGGCATACATCACCTTACATGTTGTACATATAGCCTTGATTTTTAGTATATATTATGCATGTTATGCTATATGTTGCACACATAGTTGCCACATTTTCATAATTTCAGGATTTTTCATTTTTTTATTCATTTTTTGATGCTAATCAAATTTTTTTAGTAGTATTAATGGTTTAACAATAACCCTAATGATATGAATTTGTCAAACATTACTTCTATTTGATTAATTTTGGCTTCAACATTAATTTCAAGTTAAAAACACTTTTAATTTGATTTTTATTATAATTGGATTTGATTGGACTTGAATTGGATGTGTATTTCATCTTTAATTGATGTTTGAATGATATTAGAGTCCTCCAATTTCATTTTCATGATCAATTTGTATTGATTTTGCTATTAAATCAATTAATTTGCTTGATTTATCAATTAAATACCATTTAATTAAGTTTTATTTATCACTTGACATGATTGACTTAATTAGATTGATTTATTTCTAAATGATGCCACATGTGATCTTAGAATCTTCTAATTATATCTTTGATCCATTTTGCCTAAAATTAATTCTTTTGATGATTTTCACGATTCATCTCGTGTTTATTGTTACATTTTTCATGACTGTTGCCATTATATTCGTTGGACTTTAGCCCCTTGATTCATGCTTTTATACAGCATTGGATTGGTCAAAATAAGTCCCATATGTCTTTTTATTACCTAACATTATTTACTTATTTGCATTTTCCCATTCGTACATTTTATCTCACGCTTCTTAAGGTCAATTTCTCTAGTAGAGGAGATATTGCTTAACATTTTCAGATTTTTGTATTGTCAAAGCTCCTTTGTAATAGAATAGCCCTCTATTAGATTTCCCCATAGCATGTATGATTAGCACTTTTCATCATGTATCCCCCTATCTCTATCTCTCCTTTTCTTTAGGCCATTATTATTTTATTCATGTTGTTATGCATTATTATGTTATTATGCTTATTTTATCATCATTATATGATGTATGCTATGCTATATCATCTTTCACATGTCATTCTTATGCCATATTATTTCTTCACATGTCATTCCTATGCCATATCATGCCTATGCCATGTCATTTCTCACATGTCATTCTTATGTCATGTCATCTCACATATAATGCCTTTGTTATGTCATCTTATATGTCATGCTACTATCATATCATTTCACATGCTATGTTTATCATGTTTCCTATGTCTTGATACCATATCATTCATTCATGTGATTTTAACCATGATTACTATATTATATTTGTTATGACATATATGCTATGATCATGGTCATGCTACCTTGCATTGTGTGCTTTATTCATGCTTATGAATACTCGCCTACCTAGGATAATTAACTTGAATAAAATGGTAAAATAAAACTTGAAATTATGAGAAAATAGATATTCACTACCCAAACCCACCTCTGAAGGGTTTGACTTAGCACTCATGTTATGGGTTGGTTAAACCAAATTCGAAACCATCCAGTGGTGACTCCATCTTGCAACTTGTATCAAGTCCATTTCATTCCTCAAAAACCACACTTTCACTCCAAGTAGGCCCCTAGTGTCATATGTCACAAGCCTTGCTCTAGGTCATGATGAAAGCCCCGCTCACATTTAGAAAACATAATTAATTTAGCACTAATAAATATGAACAAAATTTATCTAAAGCAAAAACCATAATATAAAGTTCTTTTTTTGTTGTCGAGTAATTGCATTTAGCACTATCAAGTGTTCTTCATGCATAGCAAATAACACATGGGTCTTTTCCAACTCCTTATCCTAAAACTACTCCTACTATGTGATTGCTCGTATCACACATTACTTTAAATGGTAATTTCCAATAAATCAAATGCCTTACAAGGATTGAAATTAACATTTCTTTCAATAAATCAAATGCCTTCTTGCAAGAGTCATCAAAACCAAACTTGACATCTTTCTATAACAACTTGTAAAGTGATCGAGCAATTTTCAAAAAATCCTTCATAAATCTTGTCACACCCCAACCCGATGTAACATGCTCCCGTAGCATAATTGATAACCTCCTAATAACAGAAATCATTAATTACACTACAAAGGATGCATAACTTTTTTTTTATAAAATTTACCATTCATCAAGCACTATTCATTGGGTTCCGTGGTGAAATTTAAAGTGTCGTTTGCTTATTGTTAATATACATCATTACCATATTCACATTGATAAGTTATAGTGATATTACATAAGTATACATTACAAATACACCACAATAAGTAATACTACCAAATAAGAAATGAAATTTTCTACATAATGAGAAATAATATCTCAGAGTACGCTATTAAAGTCCAAACTGTATTTAGGATAGGACTTTACAAAAGACCCGACCTTAGCCAACTGTAGATCAGCTACTCTTGTCCCTCCCCGATTGAACTAGGTCCTGTGTTCATCAAATGACAAATGTTGAGCATAAAACTCGGTGGTGCTATAACAACATGTACATGACATTTCAATATTCAATAACAACATAACAATATCAACTTTCACATAATATTCATAAAATAAGGTATCATCATCATATAACATCAACTGACATCTTACTATATCAATGTTGAATATTTGACATTAATAGTATAAGAATAAATACCATATGCAATCCTTTGTAACTTTTCCTCCATCTATTGTCAT
>CANYBF010750443.1:0-12527 GCA_948192965.1 Dalechampia spathulata
ACATTCATTCGAATACATCGCATACCTCATTCATGCACATACGCAAGCCATCAGTAAACATACATACACGTACACATGCACATACATTCCTAGATACGTATCTACGTATAACTCCTAGGGTCTCTAATGTGGGTGTAACAGAAAATAATTGCATAAATTAAGTATTACTTACCTTGAAGATAATATCCTATTCTTCTCATTTGATTGGACCCAAAGTGTTACTAAATACAAACACCCTCTATTAGTATCCACTTACATGAATGGAACAAATAAGGAGTGGGAATGCTAATTCTACATATTCTAATTGTCTAGAATTACAATACAATTTTCATTTTCTCAAAATGAAATAATTTAAGAGTTTGAAATAGAGAGTTTGACTCCTTATGTTTTGAGTTTAATTTCATAAGTTGTAACTTACTAAAATCCTAATTATGTCCTTATGTATATATAGGATAAGGTGTAACCTTAATCTTAACCCTCAAGATTAGTCAAACTTCATTTTGATCAAATCTTGTATTTAATACAAATTAAATACATATTTAATACAAATATCATCTTATAATATATATATATGTTTATTATTTTAAATCACATTACTTATAATGTGATATTAAAGTAATATATATATATACACACACACACGCATACATAATGGATTTTAAATTACTAATTAAGTTCTAGCTTGTTTATCATGTTCTTGGTGTATTATCCAATAGACTTATATTATGTTAGCAATAGTTCTTAATCTGATTAACAAGCCTATAAGTCATAAATAGCTTTTAGCAAGACATTATGATTGACTTAAGTAATGTAAGTATGGAGTTTTATTATCTGCCTAAATTGTCATATATATCATAATCTTTTTATCTCATGATATCTTATTTGAACATAAGTTATGTACCATGTCATATTTATATAGTTCAAGTATGCTTTCTTAATCTCGAGCAAGCTAGTGAAATAAATGACATTGATACTATATTAATTTCTTAAACACAACCATGCATTTCATAGTTATACTTATCAAAGGGTCTAAGAGATATATTCTCTTAATCAGAGAGATAAATCTTATCTTGATTATTACTTTCCTCTGCATAAGTCCTATTATGTTTAAGTATAATCTTTATAATTATTCTGTTAAAGATAACATTTGATTATCTTAAAATAAAATATTTATTGTTTAGGAAATTGTAATAATCTTAAGTCTAATGATTCATAGACATATTTGGTATGAGAATCATTTATGAATTTAGAGCATTAATATTTGATAAGGGATATTAGAATATAATTATTCTAAAATATTATAATGTAACATGAAATTGTTATAGATAACAAATAATCTTATTTATTAAATGCATAACAATGTTCACAACATAAACCCAGGGTATAACCACCAATATTAACTTGATCCCTATGTATTTTCACAAATTAAAAACCTTATTTAATTAAGTTAAGAATGAATTATATATAAATATTGAGAGGAAAATTTATTTGCTTAAATAAATAATATGTTATAGAGGGAAATTAAAATGGAAATGAATACACCCTTGGAAGACATTAAACCTTTAGGATGTAACTCTTAGGTATCCATACTAGTTATGGAATTTATGTCTAGTCTCAATTTATCAATTAGTAGAACTATAGAAGCATGATGAAGATAATATAAGGAAAAAGTGGAGGATGTATGAAGAAGCAAAGTCCATTAACAAAGCCCTTCACATTGAAGCTTTTAAGGCAGATCTAGAATGTGCAGTTTATAATGCAAACTACTTAATATTAGGAGATAGTAGAATGTTTGTAGCCATTTGGTCTAGCAATATAGTAGATAATGAAGCTTAAAAATTAGGTTATAGATCAAAGATAATAAATATGGTACAAGGCATACAAGATATGACATAATGATATTAAAATCGTCTATTTTTGAAATAAGAATAATTAAGATTAGAGGTCGTATGACTATACTAGAATGTGATACAATTGTATTTTGAGTTTATGCCTTATCTAGAAGAAGATGAACATCTAACTTATGGAGTGTACAAGGTGGTACAATCATTTGTTCCATTTCAATCTTACAAGGGTTCTTAGAATATTTCTCGAGACTTATGGTACATTGATATAATTTATAGTATGATGATACCATGAACTAAGGCATATAAAAACATTTATAAATTTCATAAAAACCTAAGAACTCATACTTGCACACTCCAAACATGAATCCAACATGCCCAAATCCTTATAAGATCCTTATTGCACACTCCAATATTTAATTTACCATATTAAATATTTAAATTGCCTTTTTAGATTTTAGCCCTTATAAGATCTATGAGTAACTCATTAAAAAGTCTTCAGCACTATATAGCTCCAATAAGCAGCTAAAGATGGTACAAGCCATTAACAATGTTCAAATTTATAGATGCAAGTTAAAACATTCCGTAACACCAAAAATGATATAATACCAAACATCAAGATTTAATTGATAATATTCAAAGGTTTACATTCATCCAAATTCATAACTATTATGTTATTAAGTAATAAAATATGAGTTTGCGATTTATAGGATTTAGAATTTAGTATGGTAGTAGATCAAAATATCTATATTCCTATTAATATATAAAAGCCTTAAGCTATCTTTATAGGCATACCTATGGTAATTTCACACAAACACAAGAACTATTACTAAGAAATTTAATCATTAATACACTATAACTAAAAATATTAAAGGAATACAAATCATTTTATATTGAAAAGTAAGGTTTTAACGGAAACTTATTCTATTTTCAAAATATTTAACAATATAGCTATTAATTCCATAAATTCTTAAATTCTAATATCAAATTTATATCCCATAAACATGTAAAGAACTAAAAAGTGACATTTCATTCATTCATATAATTCATGTTGAAGGACATTAGCCTCTTGAACAATCAATCATGTGCACATGTAATTTCATATAGACACACTTAAACATGCATATAAGGGGTATTAAATATAATTTTTATGTACTCAATTTAATAGAATTCATCAAAACAATCTTGATTCCTTCACTTCACAAACATAATTAGGATTTCTTGAAAATAACATAAAACTTCAAATTCTTTTAGCATTTTCATAATCATTTATTTTTCATTGAACTGAAACTCTTTAGAAATTTGACAACTTATAAATTTTCAAGTTGTTTATTTCTTTTTCACAAAAAAAATCGTACCAAGCCAAAAGTAAAATCAAATATGAATGAATTATTAATTAAGAAAAAGGTTACGAATCACATAAACCTCAACGAAACCAAATTTTAATTAAAAGGGGTCAATCATTAATAATTAAATCCTTATATCTCATACATAACCATCTTATCATGATATATCCACTAAAATAACTTAAAAATTAGTAAATAATATAAAATTGACACCTACCCATGTTAATATATAAGTTAAGGGACTTAAATACATGATTTATGATCGAGTGTCGAAACCGTCAAATTAATTCCTACTTTTCACGTAGAAAATTAACAATATTTGTAGTAGTGGAAGAATGGTCGATCCCACAAGGATGGGAAGATCCTTCGATTCTTTGCGTAAAAATAAAATAAAATAAAAATATTTTATGAATCGGAGAAAAATAAATGAAGTGAAAATTGAAATTTTATTTTGAAGGAAAATTAATATTTAAGAAATTTTCTAACCGAGAAGCCACAAATAATTCATTGAAAAATCACGATCATTGATTCATATATAGTCTAATGGTAAAAGTCACTAAGCCGGTTATAGTGCGCCAAAATATAGCCTCGTATGTACCAATTTTTCCTTATTTGTAAAACGATCAGGAACCAACTCTCTATAATTGTTCCAATTCCCTAATAGACATTGTGGAACCAGCTCTCACTCAGTCTTCCAGAAACAGCATTAAGGACTAGAAAAACCCGACTCAGATTAACACTTAAGAACTAGCTCCGTCATGTTCAAACCAGATCGCCAAAACTCACAAAATAATTAAACCTCAATTTAGCTGAATAATATTTTGATTGCTACTCTACCAAGTCGAGAGACAATTCTGGATCAACACAACTTGCATAGCAATATATTATAATCGAATACATAGGATGAGCTCTTTTCGTACATATCCAAAGATAATAATAGTTCTATGAAAAATAGAATTAAGGCGAATAACGATTTACCATGTCACACCCCGACCCGAGACCCGAGGGGTGACGACATGATCCTATAGCATAACCATCGCTTTCCCGTCTCAGGAAAACAATAATTATACTATAAGGGATTTTAAACTCTAATGCTCATATAAAAATCCAATATCGGAAAGATATATAAATAAATACAAAACCCTGGATATATACATGGATTCTTATACAATACATTTAGTATACTGCCAAATACTTCAAATACAAGGAATACGCATAAATACACAAGCGGCAGGAGTCCATCCAGAAGTCCAAGACACGAACCAGCTGATGCACCTCTAATCCGGTGCTCACCCTCTGAACTCGGACCTACGTTCATCAAATGATAAATGCTGAGAATAATCTCAATGGTGCTAGGAACACATAACACGTCATACACATACGCAACCAATCCATACAGCACACAGCCAAGCATACGGCATACAGCCTATTACACGGCACACAGCCAATCAACAGTATCACAAGCAATACTAACAATCTCTGCCTATCACACAATTATGACTACTCCACAGTCAATCGTATAATGCATTCACCCTCATTTGGTACTTCTCGTGCTCTTTAGGAGTATCGCTCACCCCTTCACCATATTGATCAATACCGGCACTTCTCGCACCTGTAGGGCATCTCACCCTTTCACTATATTGATCAATACCGGCACTTCTCGCACCTGTAGGGTATCACTCCTTTCATACCAATCGGTACTTCTCATACCTTTCATATCGCCACCCTTATTTCACCCCCTTACATGATATGCTATGCAATCATTCATAATGTATGAACAAGCCAATCATCCAATAATCACGAGGCACGTTCCTTCTCGGAATCAAGAGCCACACATACGTTCCTTCTCAGAACCAATAAACCACAATCACAAGCATAAATAGCATAAACATACATAATCATAGGGGATTTAATCCCCAAACAATAGTTCTAGGCTTTACTGAGCCAGAACCACTAAAACAAGCATAGGCTCAGATAACTAGCACAAACGAACACAAGATAGCACAGACCTGAAGAAAGAAGACCGCTATCTCTAGCCCGTGATCCCGTCTCTATCGAGCTCTAGCTTTTAATCCACGCTCTCGCACTGTCCTGGAGCTTAGACGTCCTTCTACGGGTGTTTTCTAGGGTTTTGGGATGTTTAGAAGTGTTTAGGGTGAAAGAACATAAGAAAAGGGCTGATGTTTATCTGTTAAAAAGGCAGATTTAAGTCACGTATAACCGTAACAGTCACGTACGCCCGTACCAACCTAAAAAGCCTGACAAACCCAACTCCCTACGAGCTGCGGTACCACCGTACCACCTTTGGTACGCCCGTACGGCCACAACGCTCCTAACAAACCTGATTTCCTACGAGCACACGTACGGCCAGACCATCCTCTGGTATGCCCGTACGGCCTCCAGGAGCCCTAGACCCCTGACTTCCTTTGCTCAATACGATCGTACGGATCCCCGTACGCTCGTACCACACTCCAAACTCCTCGTCTCATCCTCAAACTCACTCCCCATCCACCTAAAACACCCAAAACACAACCCAAACATGCATGTCATCATGCACACAACACGCATACACACCAATACACAGAGCAGCACGTCATCACGACACACATACAGTCACAAAATACAGAGCACATACGCATGCATCATACCAAAATATGTATACATGCACGTATACATCCAAGCAATCATACACAACAATACTAAAACTCCTAGGGTGTCAAACGTGGATGTGACATACCATTAGAATTAAAAACATTTCGATCTTATATAACTTCAATGAATTACTTTATGTTGCTTCCGATTAGAAATTAAGAAATGTCTAGCCAAGCATCATAGACATAACACAAAAATAAAACATAAAGAAAAATAAATGAAAATAAATGAAAGAACAATTAAATTGAATTGCAAGTTCTCTAATTAATTCCTCTCCTCTATTTATAGAAGTGAGAAAATGAAATAAAATAAATATAAAATAATTAAGATAATATTTCTATCATCTGATCATGAAATCTAATCTAATCTCTATCTAAATTTCAAATTTTAAAACTAAAACAGCTCGGTTATCAGGTGTCAGACGCTTTTGGCCTTCTTGTACTCATAAGCCATAGTCATAAGCCTTGTATTTTTATCATCTGATCAAAAACAAGGTAAAAATATCTTTTTATCCATCTTTTCACTTTTTCATTGTTTTTACCTGAAAAATACAAAAATAAGACCAAGTCAACTGTCTTAGCCAAATTATCTACCTAAAATAGACCATTTTTCCTATGAAAATCATACAATTTGATGCTTGATCAGTTTAATTTAAGAAAATTGACCTATTTTGTAGTTCTTTTTTGCTACCTAATAAAAATGATGAATTTGAATTTTGGAAGTCTTGATTCTTGATCTTATATGTGGTATCAAGAGTAATTGATGTAAAAGGATGATGATTAATACACTTTTAGATTTTTGGCTTAATGAACTTATGATTATAAAAATAAGATTTGTTAATTTTGTAGAGAGAATTTAAGAGTTCATAATTTAACATAATTGATTCATAATTAATTATAATTTATAATTAAGTCTTGTAACATAATTTGACACTTAGACCCTAAAATTTAAGCATTAATAAAATGCAAATAATATCTATTTCCTCCTTTATCATTTCTACTTCTCCAATTCAAATGCCTAGAAAATTGATGAAAAATAAGAGCTGAAAAAAATTCATATACCTTATAACACTTATTTTTTATTGATTAGTGTTCATTCCATGATAACCTTATAGAAGTAGGATTTAAGTAAGATACATTTTAAATGCAAAGAGGGTTTTTCAAAAGATTTGAGGAATGTATGTATGATTTTATCTATCTTATTTACACGGTTGTCAAAAAAATTAACTAGTGTCATCTTTTTTTTCTTTAAAAATATTCAAGATTAGGTCTTCTTCATAAGTAGTGAAAACACCCAACATTGGTTCATTATTGTCAATATAAGAAAATTCAAGATTAAGGCTTTATTCAAAGATTTTTCTTATAGGTAATACATCTATAACATTTAAATATAGATAATAGTTACCTCAATTAGGAATTTTATATCCTTCAAATGAGGATACCCTTTATAAGGCTTTTGATAAATCAATATATTTTCCTTTAGAGAGTTTTTTTTATTAACTGAGATAAAAGTTTTTTGAATTTTATACTAAAGTGTTTGATTATTTGATTAAGTTAGTTCTTTTATGATTAATCTTATTTACATTTGTATTATTTTGAAGTGCTTCAGTATCAAGATAATGTATTTAATTTTTGTTTTATACATAAATGTCATGAAGGATGGTGTAACAATTTGTTTGGGAGTTGTGCAAGAGCAATGCTATAGTTAATTTAGGTTTGAGATTTGACTTAAATGTAACCAATTATTCATATGAATGAATGTAAAAAACATAGATGTGCCTTATTAGTATATATAGTACCTATATTGTATAAGCTCATATCTATAAAATCTCAAAATTACTTAAGTATATAGTCTCAAGATTTCTTTTTTTCAGATGTAACACTAGTTCATTTATATGCTCATCCACCTAAAAGATTATTAGAAGTTTCTTTTCATCCATACTCTCTCTAGTATCAGTGATCACTCCTTACCCTTATCAACCTTAGTGTCACATGTCCATTAGCTTCTATTTGGCCTTGAACTACATCATACTAGGGAAAGTCTCATCTTTGATACTATATTGTAATAACCCAATTTAACAACTATTTCCATAAATTAAGATGAGACATTTCTAACATGTTTTTATCTTAACTTACTTGCTTTATGAGAACCTTCTTTAAGTTCTAAGGCACATATGTTTAATTTTGGAGTTCGTGTGAAATAAGCACTAAAAAGATAGATATACCTTGTTGATATAAATAATACCAATCAATTTTTTTAAGGTATTTTCAATAATGTAATCTCATATTTTCATAATCTTAAAATTGTTTAATTGTATAGTTTTATTCCTATACAATTTTAGGATCTCTCTTCTTTGAATATAAGATTAATTCATTGGCTTAAAAGCCTACTAAAAATTGCTCTTTATTTATGTTCTCTTTAACATTAATGATCACTTATTTTTTTATAGTGTCACATTAAAAATTTGAAATTTATGTGTCACCAATTGTGTTTGATATGTAAAATGAAAATAAATAAATGAAGTCATAATCATGAGTTAATGGAAAATCAAGTTGAATTATCAATCTTCAATAGTTGAAATACACTTCTTGATAATAAAAATAAAATAAAATATAAATCATATATAAAAATAAAATACTAAAATAAAACAATGGAGTAGAGAAAGATAATGTAAACGAAAGATGAATAAGATTAAGTTGAAAGGAGACGTTCACTATTATTATTATTATTATTATGGAATAAATATACAATTTTAAAATTTTATTTAACCAATAACATATCAAATAATAAGTAACGACAAAACTATTTGATGATGTTTCTTCTAATTAATTAATTATGAGTCGATCTCTAGGAAAATGATTAAAATTTAAAGATGATACTTTAGAAATAATTGAAATGGTCTTTTAATTATTTAAATTATACTTTTGCCCTGGTCATTGGGAAAGTCAATACAACTCATATTTCTCTTGAACCTTCCTTGCTTAGCTCATAATAAGGCCCCTCGAAGACCAGCCGAAAGTAAACCCACATATCAATTTTATTATCATTCTACTTAACCATTTCCCAAAGCTAAACCATAACTTATGCTTTTCTTTTTATTCTTCACTTGTCTCCAATTTTAACATACGATTTCTAGACTTCTCTTTCTTTTTAATAAAAACAAATATATTATTGTTTGATAGCTTGAAATGATATTTGTAATTTTCCCTAATTCCCTGAAATTTTAATATAGAAGCATCTCAAGGAGGGATCCTGAAAGCTCATTTCTCATACTCATTGATACATGTGAGATTTACAGTCATAGGAAGTGGGGAAAAGATAACCCATAAACAAAAAAAATGAAAAAAAAAAGAGAAAAACCCATTAAACCACAAAAAAACGGGAATATCAAAATCCCTAAAATGGGTATTTCTTGAATCTTCTTCTCTTGAAAACCCATAAACCCCATATGTAAACATTCTCTCTTTCCTTTTTTTTTTCCTTTCAGTGGAAAATATTGTAAAATTAAAAAAAATATATATTATATAAACTCTCCTCCATATTTGTTTGATCTTTTTGGGTTATTTTTTAAAACATAAGTAAATATTATTTAGGCAGCGGCTACGGTGCCTGTTCTTGAAGGGTAATTCTGCGATTTAGTAGGAGAAATGGAAGACTTGTTCTGTTCTTTTTTCTTTAATCCTTTGATTGAAGAAGAAGACCATTTCTTTTCTTTAGCTTCATCCATCTCTATTTGCTCTTGCCTGCACTCTTCACTACAGAATGGAGTATCCCCTCTGCATATGAAATTAAAAATTTACCCATCAAAATCTCCTCCATATTACACATATGCCATCTCAAGTAATTCAATCATTCGTAAGTTTTTTTCTACTTAAACTGAACTAAGAAAACGCCAATTTTTAATCGAATTGAAACCCACATAAAGATCCAAACTTCACATCCAAATTTACACATCCCAGATTTTATTTATTGATTTTCTTTAATTTTCGATCGAAATTGAATTTCTAAATAAACAAAATTCGAATCAAAAAAGGAAATTACCTGTACATGAAGATGTCTCTATTATCACCAAGAGGTTTCTTGCAAAGAAAACAAGAATCCAAGAAATGAGGTTGATGATGATGGTGATGATGATCTTCAAATCTAGCATCATAAAATCTAACGGATCTTGGAGAAAAAGAAAGGAACGATGAAGAAGAAGACGACGTGGATGGTGATGAAATAGCTCTTATGCTATTTTTCCTCCCATAACAAAGAGACTTGGAGAAAAAAGGAAGATAATGGTGGACATTATTGGTATGCGGTTGATTGCCTGAAAACCCAGCTTCCATATCAACAAGAGAAGCCAACCCATCATCTTCTTCTATAAAACAAGCCAATCTTCTTGACCCTGAACCACTTGGATCCGCCATTTTAGTTTAATTTTTCTTGTTTCTTCTTTTATTGTGGGGTTTTTTTGGAGTGAACCAACGAAGAAGAAGGGGAAGAGAGAGAGAGAGAGCTGGAGAGAGCTGGAGAGAGAGAGAAAAGAGACCAGTTTTTTTTTTCCCGAAGAAATTTTAATAAAGTGTAAGCAAATGTCATGTTTTTATAGCAAAAATATCACTGTTTTTTTTTTTGGACTATAAACAACGGCAGGTATCGGGAATTAAAAAAAAACCATAGGCTCTAACCGGTCTTTTGAATCAAGCCCGAACCGGTCATCCGCCCGGTTCAACCTGAAAATCTAAAACTAATTTTGCCCGGTTTAAAAAAAATCAATTTATAAAATATTAATAAATTAAAATTGAATTCTAAATATTTTATTTGTTCTATGTTTGTATTTTGTAGTCAAAATTGAAGAATATTTATAGAAAAATTGAAGTGAATTTAATTGAATCGGTTGGACCGTGAATGGGTGACGTACCATCCCGTTTTAAAATCAACGGCCCTAATTAAAAAACTTTTCCTGTCTGATATGACAGATCTGCCATTGAATATCTTGATGAATTACGAACTGCATTGTTGGTATATTTTCAAGCAAATTGATATAATGGCATTTGAGTAATATTATTGACAAACAAGGACATTTTCGTTGCAGATAATAGGGATTCTTAGACGGTAGATCTGTAGTCCACTAACCCCACTGGAAACGGAGAAAGCAACGTCATGATCATGGGACTAAGGAAAACTTTTGACGCTCCTACTTAGCGCGTGCATCATTCTGATGCTCATTTCTTTCTCTCTCATTGAAGTCTTATTCGACAAGAAATCAATCGTGTAATTTTCTCGGAATGTCCTTTTGCATTATCGATATTCTTGTGTTAAAAAATCTCCAACTCTAAATTCTGAAACGACGTCGTTTATTTTTTTAACAATTTATTATTGGTACTGACTTGCTAAACAGTATAATTTGTAGTATAGGGGAATTGAAATGATGGAAAGAAGATCCATGGAGGGAATCCAGTATCGGAAAAAAGAAGGGAAGGAGGATGTGTAAATAAAACCTACAAAGAGTGTAGAGAAGAAGAAAAACACTAATGAAAAAGTAGTACAATTAGACATTTTAGTACTAGATTATATACTTTCTTTTCTTCCAAATCCATGGGTTTCACTTTTTCTCTACCACCCTCACACTTCTTTCTTTATTTCTTATTCTCTTGTCCTTTTCCGCCTTTTCATTTTATTTTTCTTATAATATTTCTTCCCCACTCTCTCCTGGGTCCCATCCATTTACCCCACCATGCCCATCACCATGACCGTGGACCCCACTTTCAAAGAAAAAAGGAAAGAAACGCATCCCTATGGACCCCACTCTTCACGAAATATATACACACCCCTATCCTGGGCCCCATCCTTCTTGATTACTCTCCTAATCATAATTTCATAAATTAAAATAATACAATTAAACAAATACCCAGCAGATTTAATTAATCCATCAAAATGTAAAAAGTTAATTAAATAGTTAATTTGTGATGTTGATTGAATAGTAATATAATTATCTCAAATTAAAAAAAAAAAAATCAAACCATCGACGCCGCATCAAGTATGTTGGCACATAGTTTTTTTTTTTTTTTTGCTTAAAATTAAACCGACTTATTTAAGTGATGATATCATCCTTTTTTTTTTTTTCTTTTTGATCACTTTTCTTTCTTTCCTTTTTTTTTTAGCAGAATAAACGACAAATAGCCTTTTTCCTAGGCATGATTAGACGACAGAAATTACAATCACACAATTAAATATTTCCATCAGTTTCAAATAATAAATAAATTAGGTAATACATAAGCTCTAAAATTATTATATTATTATATTATTTCCAGATATCAGTGTCCTTTTCTTAAAAAATTACTATTTCTTTTTTTTTGATAATCCAGATGTCGGTGCTTGCGTTCCCCTAGTCCTGGAACCTATGACCCAACCCCAAGGACCATAGGCGGGTAAATCCGGATCTGATCTCAGTCAACAAGTACGAGTATTGGCTCCCGGCGCAAAGTCTAGCAGGGCTTACTGTAGAAAATTTGAGTATATTTTATTTCTCTTGATTAATTGTATGAATACACAATATAGTAGCCCTACATTTATACAGCTAAAAGAATGTTCTAGACTACACACCTAAGCAACAAATACAGCTATACAAAATTCCACGTGTCCTGTGTTGGCTGAGCATTTCAATACTACGCCGTTTCATTTGTAACCCTAAGGACTT
>CANYBF010750558.1:0-24126 GCA_948192965.1 Dalechampia spathulata
TTCAATTTCATCCAACCTAGTAAATATGATATAGTACTTAAATTCAAACAAGAACAACCTAAAATATTCATTCAATTTAACATAAACCAAAGCAAATAAAAAGTATCACAAACATAGAATAGAAACATAACAATCTTAAGGAACAAACATTAATAAGAAAAGCAACATTAATAAACATTGATAAACACATTTAATAATAAATATTAATAAACATTGATAAACACATTTAATAAACATAAATAAACCTTAAGGCACAAACATTATGATTAATGAACAATCATTAATAAATATTATAAATGTAGAATTAAAAAAGAAAGATAATATATTTTCTATTAGTACTTTTATGAAAAACAACATAAATAACAAAAAAAACAGCATGTTTTCTTAAGGAAAAAAATACAATTAACAACATATTTTTTAAAAAAAATTAACAGCATAATATTTCTAAAAAAAATGGGCAACATAACAGTATATTAAATAATATAATATAAAAATTAAAAAAGAATAAAAAATTAAATAGAAGAGGAGAATAAAGAAAAAAATTTTGTTGTGTTGTGGCTTAATTAGTTTCACGGCAACTTTAATTCTAATCCCTCTTTTCTTTCAGCT
Source organism: Dalechampia spathulata (assembly GCA_948192965.1). Taxonomy (NCBI): domain Eukaryota; kingdom Viridiplantae; phylum Streptophyta; class Magnoliopsida; order Malpighiales; family Euphorbiaceae; genus Dalechampia; species Dalechampia spathulata. Next base: position 610 of record CANYBF010750558.1, read on the forward strand.
GAAATAGCTTTTCTGATTTTTAAGAAGATAGTTGGAAGGAATTTAGGGTATGGTGTGGAAGGAAGGTTTTTAATTTAATTGGGCTTTAAATTTAGTTTGGCCCATTTCAAGAGCATTCTGTGCCTGGGTGTGCGACTGTCGCCTCAACTAAGGCACGCCTAGTCCCCAAAGGCGTGCGCTTCATGTAGCTCGCCCGCCTGCCCTGCAAAAAAGCCCTAACCTAATCGCCTAGAGTGCCTAGCGCCTAAGGCGCGCCTGAGGCGCGCTTTTTAAAACACTGGGTGACACAACATATCGGCGAAGAGTAGATGAAAAACATCAATAACCTTTTTGAAGTCGTGAATAACCAAGAAACACACACTTAATAGATTTAGGATCAAGTTTGGAAAGGTGTGAACGGATATCACGGACAAAGCAGGTGCTACCAAAGATACGAGGAGAAAGTGGGAATAGAGTGGTAGTGGGGAATAACTTAGTGTAGGGAATATCACCTTTAAGAACAGAGGAAGGCATACGATTGATCAAAAACACGCAGTAGATACTGCATCAACCCAAAAGTGTTTGGGAACATGCATATAGAAAAGAAGTGCTCGAGTAGTTTCAAGAAGATGGCGGTTTTTACGTTCCGCAACACCATTTTATGAAGGGGTATCAACACAAGACGATTGATGAAGAATGCTATGTTTGGATAAGAAGGCCTGAAACATGTGAGAAGAATATTCAGTGCCATTATCACTACGAAGAATGCAAATAGATGTCTTAAATTGTGTTTGGATTTCAGCATAAAAGGCAGAGAAGATAGAAAACAACCCAGATTTTTTCTTCATTAAGAATAACTAAGTTACACGAGAAAAATCATCGACAAAGGTAACAAAATAGCGAAAGCCATTCTGAGAGGTAACATAACAGGGACTCCAAATATCAGAATGGACAAGTTCAAAAGGACTCGAGGCACATTTGTTAAGACGAGGAAAAGAAGCTAAACAATGATGTTTAGCAAATTGACATGACTCACATTGTAAAACTGAAACTGAATGAAACTGAGGACATAACTGTTTTAATACAAATAAAGATGGGTGACCTAACTGGCAATGAGCTTCAAAAGCAGTTGTTTATTGAGAACAAACAAGAGATCGCGGTATTTTGGTATCAACCATGTACAGGCCCCCAGACTCGTACCCTCTACCAATAATCTGCTTCGTCGAAAGATCCTGAAAAAGACAGTGATTAGGGAAAAATGAGACGCTACAATTCAACCTGCGAGTAATTTGACTAATAGAGATCAAATTAAAGGCAAACTTTGGGAGACATAAAACAGACGATATGAACATGGATGGTGTAATTTGAGTCGTACCAACACCACTAACACTAGACGTAGATCCATCAGCTAAAGTAACAGGAGGATATATACTAGTATGGAATGTGGTCAAGACACTAGAATTACCTGTCATGTAGTCGGTAGCATCGGAATCAATAACCCACTTGGAAGAGGATGAAATAAGGCAGGTATTAGAATTACCTAACTCGGCTATGGCTGTTATTGACAGAGTAGAGTTAAGACTGGCTTGATACTGAGTGAATTGGATATACTCATCAGGAGTTAGAGTAATCGACTTAGTGAGATCTGGATCTGATATCCCAGTGTTGGTTGTGGCATGTCGTGAGGAGCAGGAACTACGTTGAAGCTTTCTGCAAAAACGTTTTGTATGCCCTTGTTCATGATAGTAATAGCACACTACCCCACTTGATCCCGAAGAGCATGAGTCATGCCGATCATTACGTCGATCAATCAGCCCTTCACTACTACCCTTACTTTGATGATGCACTTTGCGTTCTCCATGGCTAATCAAGGCACTAGTATGAGATAGATTAGGAGATAAAGATTCTGTACGAAGTACCCGAGGGAATACCTCTTTGAGAATAGGTAGATCTGAGCTTGAAAGAATCTAATTACAGACAACATCAAACTCAGATAGAAGAGCAACCAAGAACCCCATAACAGCCATTTGATCTCTTTGTTTCTGCTGTTCGTTCACATCTGGGCTAAATGGCAGGAGATTATTAAGTTCTTCATAAAGTTGTTTATAATCCATGAAAAACTATGTAATTGTTCGATCTCCTTTTTTAGATCGATAGATCGCCTTACAAACATCATATATACGAGACACATTCCCTTTTCTAGAAAAGGTAAATTCACGATATTCAATCAATTCTTTAACAAACTCACAGTGATTAACCAAACTGAGGACCTCCTTATCAATAGAGTTACGAATCTAAACAAACAACTTAGCATCATCATGTAATCACATAGTACGAGTCTCATTGGTGTGTGGATCACACGTTAAGTGATCATCTTTATCAATAGAGTTACGAATCTGAACAAACAACTTAGCATCATCACGTAACCACATAGTACGAGACTCATCGGTGGGTGGATCACACGTTAAGTGATCATCTTTCTCAATACTCTAGAGGTGGACACGAACCGTTTTGCTCCAATCAAGATAATTTGTACTAGTTAGTTTATCATCGATGATTTTAGTAGTCACTAGTAGCAAGGTAGTGACAAACATAAAATCCCCCATAAAGAACAACTCGTCACTAAATAAGTAGAGACTAGAGAATATCTTACTAGAAAGCTTGCCAGAAAATGGTGGTCGGAAACAGTGACCAAAAAACAGTGGCCGGAAAAATAATGGCTGGAAAATGGCTTCCAAATAGGGGAAGAAAATGGTGGCTGAAAAACAATTCCACGCGCCGGCGCGTGAAGAGGACTCCAAATCTTTGAACAAAGGGTGAGCTGCACACGCTCACCGGAAGCTCGCCGAACTTTAGGCGAGTGCCGATCGGTGAGGATACTAATGAAGGGAGGGGATGGTGTCAACCCACGCACCCCGAGAAGCGACAAACCAAAAAACTGAACGAAGAAACCTTAGACCGAAAAAAAAAATTCAGCTGCTAAACCAGCCAAACCCTCTCTGATACCATGTTACGATGAAAGTATTCTTATATTTCTTTCATACATATAATAGAATGATTACAACCTATTTATATACAAATTATTATATAAACTAGGAAATAAATGTATAGGAAATAATCTAACTAAATCAAAGAATTCCTAAACTATTTACCTAAATCTTAGCCTTAATCACAGATACAAATGTTATCATCCACCTAATCGAACACACTTTATTAGTATGGATGTTACCTTTCATGAAAGTGAACCTTATTTTTCCATCGTATCACTTCTTCAGGGGGAGATTCATAATGAAGAGTTGCTATTTGATGGTCAATCTAGTTAAATAATAAAAGAAGATAGTCCAATCCAGGGGAAGAGTGATAGTCCAATCTGGGGAAGAGTGTTCCCAGTCTTGAGAATATGGATAATGTGCAAGAGATTGTTGGAAAGTTAGATAGGCCTAATTTAAAATGATATTCTAGGCGACAAATTTTGGATAAAGACATTATGCAATCCACTACATGTCAAGATATCTCTCCTGGTGAAAATTTGTCTGGTACGTTACCTTTGACTTCTGATAAAAATTATGGTTTAGACATCCTTATTGCACTTTAAAAAGGAGTAAGATCATGCACTAAACACTCTATCTCTAACTTTGTCTCTTACTCCTTATCACCTGCCTATAGAACCTTTACCTTGTATATTTCTTCTATGACAATTCCACAAGATTAGAAGGATGCTATTAAAGTTTCCAATTGGAAAGGTGCCATAGTAGAAGAAATGCATGCCTTAGCTAAGAATAGAACTTGGGAACTAGTTGATCCTCCAACTGACAAGAACTTGATTGGCTGCAAGTGGGTATCCACTTTAGTTGAAAGATTTAAAGCTCAATTGGTCGTCAAGGGATTCATTCAGACCCATGGTGTGGATTAACAGGAAACATTTGCCCCGATTGCAAAATGAACACTATCAGGATACTTTTATCTTGTGCAACCAACTTAGACTGGGAACTCCAACAATATGATGTCAAAAACGCATTTCTACATGGAGACTTAGAAGAAGAGATGTATATGGAAGTTCCACCTGGGTTTAATGAAGAGAAGACAGAAGGCAAAGTTTGCAAACTAAAAAAAGCTTTGTATGGATTAAAACAATCTCCCAGGGCATGATTTGACAGATTTAGCAAAGCTATGGTCTCATTTGGTTATCAACAAAGCAATGCTAATCATACCTTGTTTATAAAGAATCATGAGAGTAAGATAACACTTCTCATAGTATATGTTGATGACATAGTTGTGACAAAAGATGACAAGGATGAAATTGCTCATTTAAAAACTCGTCTAGCTTAAGAATTTGAAATCAAGGACCTTGGAAAACTACAATACTTCCTAGGAATTAAGGTGGCTAGATCCAACAAAGGCATATTTGTGTGTTAGAGAAAATATATCCTTGATCTACTAAATGAAACTGGCATGCTAGGATGCAAACCAGCAGATTCGCCAATTGAAAGCAACCATAAATTGCAATTGGGAGTTGGGGAGATTGTAGACAAGGAGAGATACCAAAGGTTGGTTGGGAAATTAATTTATTTGTCTCCTTCTAGGCTAGATATAGCCTATGCGGTTAGTTTGGTAAACTAGTTCATGCATGATCCACGTCAGAGTCATATGCAAGCAGTCTTCCGCATTCTACGATATTTAAAATCTGCACTAGGAAAAGGCTTATTGTTTGCTAAGAATGATCATCTTAGAATAGAACGCTTTACTGATGCTGATTGGGTAGGATCTCCAGATGATAGAAGATCAATTACAGGGTATTGTACACTTGTAGGAGGAAATCTAGTCACTTGGAAAAGTAAAAAATAAAGTGTTGTCTCCAGATTAAGTGTTGAAGCAAGGTATAGAGCTATAGCTCAAGGAGTGTGTGAGCTTTTATGGTTAAAGAAACTTATGGAAGAACTAAAGTTGGGAAACAATGGTAGTTTATCATTGTATTGTGATAATAAGGCTGCCATTAGCATAGTGCAAAATCCAGTTCAACATGATTAGACTAAGCACATTGAGATTGATAGGCATTTTATCAAAGAGAAACTAACAAGTGGGGTGCTGAAACTATTCCATGTTGCATCAGAGAAACAACTAGCAAATGTGTTCACAAAAGGGCATAACAAAAGAAGCTATCATATATTAGTGTGCAAGTTGGGCATGCAAGATATATATGCACCAACTTAAGGGGGAGTGTTGACTAAATTAGAAGATTATTAGCAAAATTATAGGGCAGCGTTTTCTTTTCCTATTCTATTTGTATTTTCTATTTTACTTGATTTGTGTTTTCTTAATTAGAGATAGGTCTTTTCATATAAATAGAGATGTAAATTCAGGATTTAATACACAAGAAGAAGAATTATATTCTCTAAATTGAAACACAACTCATAACAATAAGAGCAAATAATACAACTGTTGACTAAAATAAGGAGTTTATCAGCAAAAATATAGGCAGAATATTCCTAATTCTATTCTATTTCCTATTGTATTTGTAGTTTACTTAAGTTATGTTTCCTTAAAATAGTATTAGATCTTTGTGTATAAATAGAGATGTATATTCATGTTTTTAAATATACAAGTAAAGCAGAATATTACTCTAAATCAATAACGACTCATATCACGATCGACATTACCCCCCTAATTTTACCAAATGGATGCTCAAAATAATATTGTTTATAGAACTTAGTAGATTACTACTATGAGTCTATAGAGCTAAGTTATTTTCTATACAAGGAACTCAAGTAAAGGTTTCATGTAGAAAGGGGATATCAAAACTAGAGAAAATCTTAGAACTAATAGTATCAAATTCAAAAAGAAGACCAACTAGAAAACTCATTATCGTCATTTTTTCAAGATTAGCATGTTGGACATTAACATCCAAACTAAATGACATTAAAGTTTAAGTCCTTCATAAAGTCTTCTTGAAGTCCATGAAGTAGGTAGATTTATCCTATTTTTCAACACAATAAAAGATTTTCAACATCATAACTTTAGATGATATTTTCATAATGATTAGTAAGACTAATTATCTTAAATGTAATATAGTTTCGTATTTGTAAAAATAAATGAACGTCTTTCTATTATTTTCTCATTGTCCTTGGTAGGATCATCAATCAAATGTTTCTCTCATTCAATACTTAGCAAATACATTCAAACAATCTTGTTTCAATCATAATAGTTAGACCCATTAAGTTTATCATCACTAATCTTTAGTGGCATCGAAATCATATCAATAGCATTAACTTTATTCATAGTCATTCTATTTTTTTCATTAATAAAGAGGAAAAAATGAATAAAAAAATAAAATGTTGGTTAAGGGTAGATGATGGTCAATAATGTCCTTTTTTTTAAAAGTGACAGAGGTATCAATTTCATTGTATTAATCTAGTGAAGAATTCAAAATTTCACAAACTATGTTTTATTTTCATATTATTTGAACAACCAACTACATTGCATCCAAGATTCTTGATGATAATTTAGGTTGTATATATGTCATGATTATTTAAATTTTAATCAATTGGAGAAGCCTACTATTAAAAAATATGGGAAAAGGAGATGTTATACATAAGAAATTCAAAAGAGAGATAACATAATTCTCTTCTTGTGTACCATTTCATATAACATAATTAATGGTGGTGACAAAAAAGAAAAGGTGATGCAACAAATTAATATGATCATCACTAACCCATTTCTAATGATACCTCAAATTTATTATGCATCTTTCAAATACTATTTCAAACCAATGGCCTTACAGTTATGTACAATTTCTTTCACCATTTATTCCTCTTAAGATTGATTATGTCAACTAAGGATAAAGTAAAAAAGCTAAAAGTTTTAGATTGAGTTGTGGATAGGATTAAGTGGTTAAAAAACTTTGCAGTAGAAGCTAATCTAGAGATTTCTCACATGTATTATTCAGGATGAGATTTGTTAAGAGAAGACAATCCATCAAAAAGAATATTGGACCAAACCACAAACTTATATGCGTGCATATAAGACTTAGGCCTCATTTGGTTTGAGTCATGTGGAACAAAGGATTCCGTCAAATGTGCACAAAATATGCAGATTTCATAAAATGCCACATAATCCAAATATCTCATTTTTATGAGATTGATGGTATTTCGAAATGTCTCATTTTTTATATTTCTGAGATTTAACATTTATATATTTTATAGCTTATTTAACCTTATTAAACCTATAAATACTTTAAACCAAACAATGCATTTTCAAATGTCTATATTTATCAAATGTATTTGAAGAAATATATACATTTCAAAATCTTTTAAACCAAACAAACTCTTAATCTACTTCCTTCATATGTTATTTAATATTCCTCATACACTTTTGTTGATACATCACATTCTTCAACTCACCTTATAGTAAAACATGGATCTACACTGGCAATATTATATTGTTGGCCAAACTCCAAATCTTTGAACAGAAGCTCATGATCATCTACAGCTAATCCACTATTAAATTAAAAGAGTGTGTCATCAAACTCATAACAACAACTATATACATCTTGTGCTAAATCAATTGACTTATGCTACACTTACCCTACGTTATATTCATACAAACTTCATAAACCAAAGACTATGCAAGACCAAACTCAAAATAATAGTCATATAAATGGAATTAAAACTCATCTCATACACTTTCCCCTTTCTTTTTATTTTTTGTTTAAAATTGCTTTGTGAAATTGGTATTATGTTTTTTAAAAAAAATAAATTTGCAAAAACAAATTTTAGAAAAATTTTTAAAAATCAAATGATTAATTCAAAAGATATTGTTAATCTTAAATAATAATGTCAAAACTTATATAAGGGAGTATATTCTCCAACAATAGCAATCTTATATATGGAAATTTTCTTCTAGCTACCACCTTTTCTCATTTTGAATACTACATTCACAAACCACCATATGATGGAAGTAATTTTTTCTCGTATCCCCGATACCAATAGGAAAAAAACAATATTTCTTCTTGCATAAAACACTGGTCATAATTTCAATTTGTTTTTCAGCCAGAATTCAAGAACATTGTGATTTCGCACAATTCATAAGTAATTTATCCACTTATCTATAAAACGGATATAGCCAAAAATGTCTATCTTGCTTGAAATTATGTATTTTATATAAGCCAGCAGTATGAACAAAATAGATGGAGGATATAGTGCATGAACTTAACATAATAAGTTTAAAATCTAAATATGAAATGATGTTAACTGACCCAGATTCTGAAACATATACAAGGCCGCAAGGGAAGCAAAAGTTTCTGGCCTGTTCAAACAAAAGTTGTATATATTAAGACGTTTGTAACAAAAACAAGAGCAACCACCTAGAACGCTCTTAAGAGAATAAAGATTTAAACAAATTCCACCAACCTGTTGGTAAGATAAAGGGTGAATGACTGCCCCACTAACTTCTAGAAAGTGGTCAGGAGTGATTGAATGTAAATCTTGAACCTGAAAAATGTCATATCATTCATATATTGAACTTTGAACATAAAATTTGAAACAAAATCAACAATATCAGTTTCAGTTTCAATAGCAAGCAAGTTGAATCCTATATATGTATATAAACCATTTTCCTGAAATAAAATTGAGCAATCGAAACCATTTGAGTTGACTGTCAACGGAGCATAAATAAAGCCCAAGTAAGGCTTACATCTAAGGTTACAGTCAGTGACTTGCCACCTCTTTCTACTTGTGCTTCAACTTTCTGGCCAACGCTATCATCAAGCAACGTCTCCAATTTCAAAAATCTAGTAGTTACCTGCATTATAGCAACTTAGTGATGCTGCATTTTGGCATAAGACATCATTTTATGCAATATCTTTATTTGAAAGCAGGAAGCATTCTCTTGATAATTGGCCTAAAGCAGACTAAAAGTTTGATGGTTAGCTAAATAATTCAATTGTCCACGAATCCTCCTGACCTAAAATTCAAAGTGTTTCATCACTTCGTACATTTTGCAGAAGTCATAAAAATTCATTTTCTTTTTGAACTTAAATCCCTTTGAGAATATAATGTAAACTTATACTGCTAACCGAGAACATTCAAAAGTTTGGAAGCTGGATGCATCAAAAATTCTCTTATGTGAGGAAGATGATACTTACTTCCCTATTCATGCATACTAGAACATCCCCAGGCTCCAATTGCATGTGAGCAGGACCACCTGGCACCTAGAATGGAGTGGAAAAATTTTAAAACAAAAAGAGCAGTCAAACCTAAAAGTTTACTTATGATAGTATGAAAACACATGCGAGCTCACCACACAATGAACAACAAGCATCCCAGTTTCACCAGGTGAAGAAGCACGTCGAACCATCTGAACAAGTCAAAAAACAGAATAAGACACTAATTGTTGTTGCTGTTCATAACCACCATGACAGATAACTAGGCACCTGCTCAGTTTCCTTTTGAAGACCAAGCTGACGTGCCTTTTCAAATCCTTTATAGCAAAAAGTCACCTAGATTACAAATCATAAATACCAGAAAATATATGAAAAATATTTCAATGCAACAAAAAATGCAATGAAAATGAAACAAGAAAACTACCCGCACTACTGAAACTTATAACCTAAGATCTAAATTTATCCATAAAAAGTCATCTTAGAATATCAGTTTCATGACAAACCTCCACTTCTATATGTACCCATACCTTATGAAAATTTAATAAAGACAGTAGGGCAGCCAGGATTTGATGACAACATCAGTATATGATGGGAAATGCTATACAAATCTAGTTCCAAGAATGACATTAGAAGCACATATTTGTCATACTGCGCTGCCGTTTGGAGACCATAGCAGCCTGTCTTCACAGCGATCATAACAAACCAATATGGCCAAAGAGTAATTTATTGAGTTTGATTGAAGGGAGTTAGACTGAAGAGGCAATATACAAACAGGAACTAAAGCCATGATTTTTAATATGAATCATGTTAGGATGATGATAACCAAAATCGGTCATAATAGAAATATGCCCATTTTTGCACCCCAAATTTTCACATAATTCTCTAACAGTTTTAAAAAATTCAAAGACTATAACAAACCTGAAGAGTACCACGAGGTATTGGAGTTGCATCCCATTCACTAATATTAGAATCTTTACCCTTTTGGATAAGGGTCAGTGCCCTTACAACCTGCAAACATAGGACATTCAGTGCTAAAAAATTAAGCTAAACTAATTATGGGGGCTGAATTGCACAATGAAACGAGCAAAAAAATATATTGTCCATACTCGTTCTAAAGGTAAAAAGTATGCTGACGATGAATTTGACACTTTGCCTCCAGCATTCAAAGCCACAGCCCTACCTAGCCGATCTATCACCGGCGAACCACTAGAACCACCCTTGGTTCCAGACGCTGCCTGATTGATTCGTAAAGCAAGAAACTGATAAACCACACTTATATAATATAAAATGACAGCAGAATTTGCATGTAAGTCATTCTAGCATGCTAACATGGCTTTTACTTCATTGGGGTAGTATGCCCAAAGATAAAATTAAGAGTAGCTTACATTTTGTTGGACATCCAAACTGTCATCATTTTTATAAAATCAAGCTAAACTTATAAAATCATAAAACTGAAATCACAATTTAAGTAGCTTACCAACTTCATCAGAGATACTTTTTGAACTAAAGTGCCTTGCTCTTTGCATTCAATTTTCCAAAACTTAAAATTTCACTATTAATTTGTTATTGCTTATTAAAACAACAAAATAAACAAATTGATGTAATCCTATCAAAGGAGATTGCTGTTGAAGATAACATCCAACATTATGCTCTCGTAAAAATAATATATTCATCACCTAAAACCATTAACTCAGACAAGTAAACTTAATGAAATTTGAAACAAATTTGATCTAATTAGTTAAAGTCATTAGTTAAAAAAATGTCCACATGCCAAACATTCTCCATGCACCTCCAATTAGTTAAACAAAAAAAAATAACCACTTACTTGAATATAGAATGTATTAAAGTCATTATAACCATCCCTGCACCAAGTATCATAATTGTTAACCATAATAAATTTACGTGTTTGTGAGATGATGGTTAGATGCAGATGGCAAAGACCAACTTTTGTAAGAACTAATTTGATTGTCCTTTTACAGTTTGTTGAGACTAGATTAAACAACATATCCAGAGCACAATCTAAATTATTCCACTTCATTGTTAATAGCAATCAATCTGAGGATTAAATCAATCAAAACATCTTATTAGAAGCACATACTTTCTATAGTTGGGAGCATCTCGATCCAAACGTGCAATAGTTCCGGCTAAAATTGATACCTGTGTTTTGAAAATATCATTGAGCAGAAGGATTCCAAAAACAAAGCAAGCTAAATACCTATGAAGAAATCATATAGAAGCCTTGATAGCAAAAACAAATCAGGCCAAAATAGGTAAAAAAATGTGAAACATTAAATTAGTTTTTGTGTTGTAGGTATTTAATATCACATTATATATAGAAAGCAACAACAATCTCTAATGCAGTTAATGATCTAAATAAAATAGTAATAAAATAAACACAAAGTTAAATGTATAAAAATCAAATAAAGTTCTTAGGTTGTCGAAAACATTTGCCAAGTTTATTGTTGGCACCCAATTTCATAATTACACCAATTACTCTAAAAATTAGTGAATTCTTCTTTAATTAAAACTAAAAGAATTGTCTATGATATTAGTTACCACAAAAAGTAGGTCAGAAGTAACTAGGAAAATGTGAAAGACAAAAGAATCACTATAATTATAGAAAATTAATAAAATTAAATACCTTTTCACGGCTATCATTACCAACAACTCGAATTTCTAATCCAACACAAGCAGCCTCAGGAGCAAGAGGGATTTCTTCATAGTCAAAAAATTGTATTGCAGCCGGATCATAACGAAAGAAGCCAAAATCATGAACCTGTGTAAAGAAATATATGAATACAACAAATAATGAGAAAAACAATTGATATGCATGCATGCTCTATTCAAGTTATCAAGGAGAGGACAACGACCATGGTTTATATTATGCTAGTGTTTTCATACCAGCAACCGAGTACTGTTGAAGCTAAGGAAAGTAATCCTTTGCATTGTCAGAATTTCGACCCAAATAGCAATGACCCAAGAAAAATGTGATGCAACATGTCCAGCATTGGCAGCATTACATAGCAATACACAGTAGGAAAAACTTGTAAGTACAAACGAAAAGAAAAACAGCTCACCGGATCTCTGTAGATAGGATGCACAGGAATTTCTTCATGGTTTGCAAATATTGCTTGTGCAACTATAGGGCCTAAACAACAAAAGAATGAAAAAGATGTCAAATAAGATCAAACATAATACGAGTTTGATATTCACTTTCCATTTTGATTTATTTAAGTAGTTGTTTAAGAAAAAATAAAGGTTTGTGATATGAACATGATTTTTTTTCAAATACAAAAATGGATCATGATATCATATTATTTGCTTCTTCCACCAAAAAGTATCAATACAATTAGATATCAAAAATAAATACGGTTAAACTAATTAAAACATTTACCACAGGTCTATAGGCTTATAATTTCATAATTTATTAAAACAAGAATGAGTATTACTTGTTACACAGGTAAAATCGATTATCAAAAATAAATCTCACTCATTGTTTTATTACAACCAATTTTAGAAATTCATTATCTTTGGATTAGGTATGTTTCATCTAATTCATATCAGAATTTCATAATTATACTCTCTAAGACTATACATAAATCATAATAACAGATCATATTCCAATTAGACATACTTAAATACCACTCAAAACTTACCAATTACATTAATTTTAAAAATTATCAAAACAAACAACAAAGTCCCACTATAATCGAAATATTAAATTAATTATTTAAACAATTAATAAATAAAAATTTAAATAATTACTATAACGATTTAATAAGTTCGTTATTTTATATATGGAAATAAATTTTTCTATAATATTTATGTGCGAGCAGATTGAATTCTTTTTTTTCTGTTTTCTGTCTAAAAACCATTAACTTGGATCATATATTATTCGAGATGATAGAAATAAGATAGAGAAAAATAATTGGAATCAATGAATTTTTTTCCTATTTGTACTAAATAGTTAGTGGTTCAAAATCATATCTGTGATGTGGATAATCTGCCTGCCATTTAGGCTTTGTTGATGAAGTTTCACTGTTTAGAAAAAAAGTAACGGGTTCTAAGTTTCCCGCCTTTTATCGCTAATAACCTTCTTTAAAACGTCACACTCGTAAATCAAATTACGGCATCTCGAAAGTACCCTCAGAAAAAATCCATTAGTTTAGAGAGTAATATCTTGTAGAAACAAGTGACAGTGACAAAGCAGGCACGTACCAGGCTTAACGACATGTCGGTTAGTGAGGATGATGCCACGTTTTTTATCGACGACAAACCCTGTGGCGTAACCAGATGCCGGAAGGTCAGTGTCGAAAGCGCGACAAGTCGTAACACGAAGGTCAACCACGGCAGGAAGCACTTTATTGACGACCTCTCTCCAATCTCCGGCAACGTCAATTTTTTCTCGGAACGACTCGACTTCGCTCGACTGCTGATCTCGCTCTCCGTCACTCGATTGTAAATCCAAGGATTCCATCTCCGATTCTAGCTTGAGTAACGAAATACCGGATTGTGAGTCATCCATGAATAAGTGATGATCAGTTGACTTAGATGTTTGGAAGTCTTTTTTCTTCGATTTTTCTTTCTATATTATTGGCCTTAAAGACTGCTGCTTTAACTTTTATAGATAGACCATGCAAAAGACCTGCTAGAATAATACCGACGACAGGGGGGAACAAAAGTAGATAAAGAAAAACATAAATGAAAGCTTATTAGTAATGAATATTTTCTAAAATAAAAGAAAAATTGGAACCAAATATATATCCTGAAAATAAGCCGGTATTTTTTCACCCGATGAGAAATTTATGGAATTAGTAATGATATATTTAGATGTGTTAATTTTTATTAAATATGAAATATTTATTGGTTATTATTTATATACTAATAATTAATAATAATTACATATAATTAATATAAAATTAATTAATATTTGATATTTAATAAAAATTGATACGTATCAATATATTATTAATAGGTCCATAATCTTATATACTAAATCTAGATCCTTTAAAAAAATTTTATTGTTCGAGACAGGCACTTAGAGAACACAAATATAGAGATATGTTAGGGAAAGAATATAAATTACAAATATGAAATAATAATTTGCTAGAGGTTGAAGATAAAAGATATTTGAATTTAAATATTCGTCAATTGCCATTTAATTATAATATAAGATTACTGTCAGTAACTTTTACAACTTTTGTGTTTATTGTTTGGATTTATTTATAAATAAATATGATAAATTGGATCTAATTTGAAAAAATGTAAATCTAACTAAAAATTAGCCTAAACACTTGAATATATCAATCTTAATTTAATTTTAAATATGAAAAAGACTTCTGTTTACAAACAGATTTTAAGAATCTTTAATTCCTCGAATCTTCTTTTTTAATAATGTTATTACTCATATGCACGGCTCATGCTCTACCATAAATTGTTCAGTAATAAAATTTTCAATAATTAGTAAAATATCGCTGTTTATTTATCTTCCTAAGAAATATTATTATTTACAATTTTTTAAAATTATATAATATTAAATAAAATATATTCTCAAAGTATCATGATTGTTCTCTGTATTGACACACTTCATTATCATTTATATATATTATTATTGTTGTTGATATATATTATTGATTCATTAATTATAAATAAATAAATATTTATCATATATGAATTTTAATTTTTTTAAGTATATTTGGGATTAAGGTATTCCAACTAAATGATAATTAAATGCACTTCTGATTTCTTAAAAAAATGAATATGCAACTAATAAAAAATAAACTATAAAAATACTTTGAATTTCTAAATTTATGTTGAATCTATTAGAGTTAAAAATTGAAATGAAATTAAAGAAAATGAATTGTTTAAACTGTTATTAATTGAAGCTTTTGGATTGATGGATGATGATGATTCCTTCCCTCCATATTAGTTGCTTACTTATTTATAGGTTGTATCAACTAACATCTTCTTCTTGTTATATTTATTGATATACATCATATAATATTTTATATAATAAAAACATATTCATCTATGATATAAATATATTTACTAATATATATGAAGATATATATTAATAAATAATATATTTATATACATATATTTATTAATATATACAATATGTATTTATTTGTCAACATATATCATAAGCTAGTATGATATAGTATATATTTATTTCTAAAATTTTATCATGAAATAAAATCAAATAAATATAATAGATCCAATAAAGAATACTATACAATTGTTTCTTATTTCAGATTTTCATATGCTTTATCGTGGATTTATTATTCTGATAAGTCATTCTTTTAAATATTTATATAGCTTTTTGATTTTGTCGGTTATAGATTTAGAGGTGGAGTTGTGCTTTTCATGAAGTAAAGAAGTTGAAGAAATTAATGAGACTCCTTTGATATTTTTAAATTTTATATGATATTTTTCAAAATAAAACTTAAAAATAATAAAAATTAATTTAAATCTATTTAAAAATAATATTAACCTAATTCTCCATGATAATCTTGGCAAACCAAATGAATCCTTAATTGTCAAAGAACTTGTGAGTGGATGGTCGGCTCCGAGTGGATCTTAATAAATTATAAGCAAAAGCACCGAGGATAGCTCCAACAATTGGTCCTACAATATACACCCATAACCCTGTGTAAATATGCATAACAACGGCTGGCCCAATGCTCCTTGCCGGGTTCATTGAAGCACCTGAAACTGGCCTGCACCATTCAATAATTTCACAGTCAGTACTTCCATGGCTTTTGATTAGGAATAATTATCAAAATAGTGTATATTTTGATAATATACACTATTTTACTTCGTAATAGGATCATTTAATTTTCAAACTTTTAATAATATTATAGTTTAATTATAAAAATAATGATTTTTATAATTAAAACTACATTAAATATATATTAGACTTTATTTAAACTTGTATTGAAACTATGTCAAACTTTGAAAAATATTATTATTATCAATAATATTTGAAAATTAATTATTTTTAAAATTTTTAATTTTTGATCCTTTTTAAAACATCCTTCTAATTATTCCAAAATATATATTATTGAGACTAAATTCTAATTTAATCAAAATTAAAAAAATATTAATTATTTTATTTGAAAAGATAAATTTAAATATATTCTTCTTATGAAGAGAATATAATCATTTCAATTTTCAAGATATTTAAGAAAGGATATAATAAAGATTTAACATATTACTATTTTAGAAGGATTATTCATTTATTTTAAGACTTATTTATTTTTATTTTTAATATGAGTATGTTTCAATAAGTTATATGATACATTGTATTATATTATATAAGAAAAATGATATTATATTTGTTTGTGAACACTTAATAAAAATGTAATAGAATCAATGAATACTTGGAATCAATCTATTTATGATTTATTTGAGATTAATTCCAAAAAAGTATTAAAAGTCAGTTGAAAAATGTTTCATTTGAGTAATTTACAAATCTTAACAGGTAGTAGTATTTATATCAATATTTTACATATTTATTAAAAAAAAACTAAAATTTAGTCATGGTTATACCTCAAATTCCTATATAGAAAATACAGTTTTAATATAACAAGCGAAGTTATGTTAAGCTCAAGTAACCTAAATATGTCAGGAGTCACTTCGAATTTTATTTTATTTTTTAATGTTATAAAAAAATAGTGATGGAATATTACCCTGCCACAAAGACATTCAATAGTATTGTCATGCCAACACCAATCCCTCCTAGCGGTCCTACCTGTTAAAGGCAAAATTGATCGTTATAATTATGCAATAAACTGAGTCTATTCATCTCCTCAATATTAAAAAAAAAGAAGAAATGATGGATAAGTAGATCATAGCGTCCAAATACACACGGCAATTGAAATAAAAAACTGAAGTTGGAAGGACTGACCGTGGCTCGATCATCGGTGGTAAGACCAGATATGACAAACATGAGGAGGAAGGTGGTGATCATCTCCATAACCAAAGATTGCAAATTTGATCCAACCGGTACTGTTCCAAAATACGCCTTAGGATTTACGTTAAGCACTAAGACCAACGTCCCGCTTGCCAGAATTGATCCCATTAATTGAGCCACAACGTACAATGGTACCTTCCCACGAGTGACCAGTCCCAACAATCAATTCAGAGAAATTATAGAAGAAAAATAAATTATAGAAGAATCTTTCAATAAGAGTAATATAAAAGGATTTACACGATTTTTTTAATAATTATTTTAAGCGAAAACACAAATAACATTTCTCATAAACCAATCCTTAAAAAATAATTACAAGAAAAAAATGAAAATGACATTGTAAAGATTCTATAAATATTTGTTTTGTTTATTGTCTCAGACTGACCTCGCAAATAGGAAACCGGCCGAAAACTGCGGAAGTGATGGTGACGGCAGGATTGAAGTGTGCTCCGGAAATATGTGCAACAGAGTATATCATAACGGTAACAATGAGACCCCATGTCACACATACTCCTGGAAATGTCACTGAGCCATAAATTTTGTTCACCGCAACAGCGCCACATCCACCAAATATCACAAAATATGTTCCGATCAGCTCAGCAACCCACTGAAATATAGATATATACATACCCATCGGTCAATGCAACCAAAAGCATGAATTAGCTTTATAATAATTTGATAAATAGAATTGATATTTGGAAATGTATCAAGAAAAAATATTTAATTACAAAAAAGTTAAAAAAGATAATTCTAATATTTTTCAGTTATTGAATCATATCTATTATTTGAAATATCCTTAAAAGGTGAGTACGGCAATATACCTTTTGAATAAGGTCGACGGAGTGAATTGATAAACAAGAGCTACAAGTCTTATTAGGATTTGGAGGGGACTTGGTCTGTCTGACGGCTAAGCCTTCTTCAATTTTGGTAATCTCTTCCTCTAGGATTTCATCGGCCTTTCTAGCCATTTTGAACGACAGGCGAGAATTGGAAATGATCCTATTAGAAACAATAACAATAATAAGAACAAAAGAATTTATTATTTGCAGATGAGAATTGGTCTAATAATAGAAGATTGTTTCGAATATAAAATGGATTTTGGAAGATTGGATATAGTTGAGTCAATCTAGAAATCTTAAGAGATTTAATCCTTTAGTTGGTCAGCTTTAGAGTTAGAGGATAGAGGTTGGGCTTATAAAGTAACGGGATGGTTACCGCTGTAATCCTTTAATATTATACATTTAAATATTATAAAATTTTGAGATTTAAAAAATTATATAAAATGCTCCAACAACGAATGAATCAAATAATTATTCTATTATGAACTAAAATTATCTTAATATTATGTGCATGCATGTAATATCATATTTTCTTTTTATATTTTATGTTCAATAAGTTGTTAAAATCATTACAATAGCACTTATTTCACATATATTTTCATTACAAAAAAATTGCATTAAAAGAACATAATCTGGATCGCCATTGATTATAGTCCATTCAAATTTAATTAATTACAAGTGTAAGAAGAGAAAAATAAATTAAGTAAATCACCATAAAATATATTAGATCCAATTTCATTATCATTAACTCAAATTTCAATCATAATTAATCATTAATTTCATATTAAGATATTTTGTTTTAGAATAATAATTAAAAAAATAAAAAGGCTTTAATTCTCATGTAATTAATTAGAAAAATAAAAGAATTTTACTTCTAATAAGTATCAACTTTGAATTAAAAATTAAATAAGTATTATTCAAATTTTCTTGTGTAATATTTAGCTTTTGTTTTTCTTAGAAAAACCTTCAAATATGTTTAAAAAATCACCAAGTAAGCATAGGTGAAAAATCTATTGTAGTGTATTTCAAAAGTCTTATCCTACATCTAAATTTAGAAAATTTAGAGGAATTTTTAAGATTTTATTAATGAATGCTTGTACGTAGGCTTGCAAAGATGATAATAAAGAATCAGCTTCATGTAAATTAGAAACAAGTCAAAAGCTTGAATTTAGTGTAAATCATTTTATTTTTTTACATGCGAAACAAACTCAAGTTAAAAAAACTTTTTAGATTTCTTATTTATTTTATTTTTTAAAATAAAAAAATAAATAAAATTATTACTTACCTTAAAAATCTATATTTTATGATTAATATTTTCACTTACCTTAAATCCTAAAAAGTTGGCTAAGGAAGTTTCTAAACTATATTTTAAATATCTTCCTTATTTTTAACTTTTGTTTTAATGTTTAATAACATTTAGTTTGTTAATCCCAAAAGCAGTGATCAAGAGGGGGTGAATTGATAAATTTTGAACAAATTTAGCAAACTATTTTCAAAACTAGCAGACTATTTTTAAAATTAGCAAACTAAAATAAACTTTAGAAAATTATTTTGTCAAAACAAATCAATTCAAAAATAAATCACAATTGCGGCAATAACTTGATTGATTTTTGAAAATTCCTTTTCAAAAAATAATAGATTAATTAAAGTGAAAAACCTTTATGAAAAGCCTTTTGAAAATCAAACAATTAAAATTAATAGGCTCATTAAATGAGAGGAAGAGATAAGAATAATGGATACACGATATATAATAGTTCAACCTAATGCTTACATCCACTCTCTTAAAACCAAGTTCAAGGCTCCGTTAAAATCAATAACAAGTTTTCAAGGCTAACTTAGAACCTTTACAACAATAGTTTTCAAAGCTAACTAGCAACCTCTTCAAGTTTTCAGCAAGTTAACTTGGTAACCTTTAATGAGTTTTTTAGTAGGCTAAACTCAAAACCCAAGTTTTTCAAAGGCTTACTTGTGACCTCTTCAAGTTTTCTCATAAGGCTAACTGATAACCTTTTACAATAATCAAAATGATTTAAGAATAAAATTTTTACACTCATTACAAATCCTATAAAAAGATTGAAAATAAGTGTTCAAATGAAGCTCTCTTTGAAAACACTTTAAAGATGTTATAAATTAAAGCCTTTTGGTTTTCACTTGTTGTCTATGTTTTCTAACTTCAAAGATCCTGTATTTATACTTGAAAATATGATAATTATATTTCAAAAATACACAAAGTATAAATATGTAAGTTTTATTAAAATTAATATGAAAATAACTTTTTGTTACATTAAATTAGTAAATTGATTTCGTGCGATAGATATATTTATTACCAAATATGATTTTTGAAAACTTAACATTTTAGAATGTGAAAGTATATTTGAAAATTATTTTATTAGAAGAGAAAATATTGTATTTTGATTTATGATTTATAAGGTAAGTATTCTCAAAATTTCTTTAACAAAGATTCTAAGAAAGCTGCCTTAAATAAAATTCCAAAAGATGAATATTCCTCAAAATCTTCTTCTATAAGTTATTGGAAATCCCCATGAAAGTAGGTGTTAAACTTTGATTTCTATGCAAAATCTAATCTACTTCCAAATTAATTTTTGAAATATTAAATCTATAAAAAATCCTTTTGGAAATAAAATCAAAACAATATAGTAATAAATTTATCTTATCTTTCCAAAAGATAAATCTGTAAGATAATTACCAAGTTAAATAAATCACTTAAGATAAATATCAAATAAGAATCATTATCCATTAAGATCCAATAATCATGTGATTGACAAAAGTAATTACCAAAATAATAAGTCAACATGATTTATTAAGATAATTACCAAGTGAACAAATGCAATTAATAATAATTACTAAATAAAAACAATAATAAATCTCGTTGATAAATAAGACATGATTTATTTAACATATTCATTAATAGAAAATGTTTGGATTATCAAACCTAAAAGTGAATGACATGACCATATTAAGTATATATTTTCCTTAAATATTAAAGCCATGAGTGTTTTGAGAAAATTTTTAAATGATTTTGATTCTAAAGGTGTTTTTAATTTTTCTAATGCTAGAGTTATTTAGTTATATCTCAAACCTATTTATGGAACTAACATTTCTCATCAAGATGATAAAATTACATTTCTTGAAAATGAGATAATTTCTCAAGTTAATGATGAAAAGCTAATGGAAGAAATTATTAAGGAAAGCCATCAAGATTACTTCATAGATAATCAATCATATTTTATTGCTCATATTGAGGATGATAAGAATGAAGAAGGAAGAGGAATAAGTCTAAAATGTTCAACCTTTATAAGCGATGAGATCACAACATTGAGGTAACATTTCATCACTTAAACTGTTGTGATGATGATATTGATATTAAGGATGAATTATCTTGTAATGAGTTATTGGACATTCTTAGAGTTATGCATAAGAAACTCATGATTTGTAAAATAAAACAAAACTTTGAAAAATGATTTTCAATCTTTGAAAATTGAAAATGATTCTTTAAAGGATAAAAATGAGATTTTAAAGAAGGAAAATGATTATTTAATTTCTTCTATGAATATTTTGGAAAATAATTTGAATGATTTTTAAAATAAAAATAAAAATTCAAATGACCATAGTGCATATTTTTTTTAAACAAAAAGAAAATTATTGATCATAGGTTAAATGTACAAAAGTCATTACATGTAAACATGGTTTAGGTTTTGATGATGCATCTACATCATCATTTACCTTTACTAAAGCCATATTTGTTAAGCCCAAAAATTCTAGACCACGTAGTCTTAATGCATCAAAAACCTTTTAAATTATAACCACATACACATAAGGGACATATAAAGAATGGAAAGATAAATAGAACTATACTAAATCATGAATTCATGTATAGAAATAATAGAAGGCCCCAACTATCTAGAGTTTCAAATGTGTTTATTCCAAATAAGCTATAGATAATGCAATATTTATTTAAGCCAAGTACTTCTGGAGCTCATTTGCATTTTCATATGCAAAGATATCATGTTTATAATTCTAGAATGCATGGAATAAACACATCCAAATAGAAAAACATTTCAAGGTACATATTTTTACTATTAAAAATTTAAGCATATTTTGAATTATTATAAATGTGATGTAAGACATACCAATACAAAATTCATGAAAAGAAATTTGTATTTGAATGCTAAAAATAAAAATGACATGAGGAATAAGGTTTCAAAACCTTTTTAAGGACATTATCATTATTGTGGTAAATGTTGTCATTCTAACTATACATGTTAATTAGTGTCACATTCTAAATCGACCACCCACTTTGCATTCATGAATTAATTGATGTGTCTTGTTTTATATGTTATAAGTGTGTTATTGATATGAAATTATGCTAATTATGGAAAATACATGATGTAATATGGGTTTTATGTGATAAGGTTGAAAAGAGCATTGCTGACGAAACCACTGAAAACGGACCCATTGAACGAAGATTAATTGATGGTTTTGATATTGAAAACACTTAATATGTTTAAATAAATATGTATAAGATGATTGTTTTAACATAATTTTAATAATATATAAGTGATAGTATAATAAAATTGGAATTAATTATGATATCTGTTACACCCACGATAGAGACCCTAGGAGTTATCCGTATATGTGTACCTAGGGCTGTATGTGAATGTAGTGGTATGTGTCTGAATGTATGTGAATGAGTATGAATGTGTTTATATGCTTGAATGTGTGACGTCACCTCGTTGGGAAGCGTGTCTTCTCGGTCGGATGAGGGACGACTTGTATTTATGCTTAGGATTGTGTATTGAAGTGTTGCAGGGTTGGCAAGAAGGTTTGGGTTATTTAGGGATGAGTTAGGCTTGCCAAATAGGCAAGTTGTGTGATTATAGGGAGTGGTACGGGCGTACGGATGGCCGTACGGTCGTACGAGACAGAGAGGGAACAGGGAACTAATGGCCTGGAGGACGTACGGGTGTACCAATTGGGCGTACGGTCGTACCGTTGCTCGCAGGAATTCAGTTTGCTCGTAGGTGAATAGTACTTTTATCAGATGAACAGTGCCCGTACGGGCGTACCAACAGGTGGTACGGCCGTACGCGTGCTCGCAGGTTTTTAGGTTTATCAGGCTTTTAGCGTCGGTACGGGCGTACCTGTGACCGTACGGCCGTACGCGACTCTGTATTTGACTTTTAAGGCAGATTTCAGACGGATTTTCCTAAGTGTTAATCCCTTTTTCCCTCAGCTTCTATACCCTAAACCCTACCAAATCACTCTCTAAGTGATTCCATACATCGCTAGAGTCCGAGAACGTGAGATAGAAGTTGACGACGGGTAGAGACAGGATCACAGGCTTGGTTTAGAAGTTGTTCGAGTTTGAGGTTTATGCTAGTTGATTTGTGTTTGTGCTAGTTTTATGTATTAAGCCACTTTCGGCTTGTTTTTGATTGCCATAAGACGTAAACTACGTCTAGGCTTATGTTTATGTTTCTTTTGGCTTGTTGTGATTGCCTACGGAGTTTAGGCGCACGTCATTGATTCAATTGTATCGTTTGTGGATT
>CANYBF010750609.1:0-14366 GCA_948192965.1 Dalechampia spathulata
GCTTTTCTTCCAAGATCTTCCTTCTTTCCGCGTTTAGGGAGCCTAACTAAGGTTAATTAGTCTCTAAATTCAAGCAATTTAATTAATTAGGGGCTTAATTAATTAAGTGGAAATTTTGGCAGAGTTTTTGGTGCCCTTAGAAAGCAATTTTTGGGTCCTTTTGCAGAACCCCAAGCTCTATATTTATAGAGCAAAAATCGGGCGTGGCATTGCACGGATTTGAAAATTTCCAAAGGCAATGTGTGCCACACATCATGTGATGTGCACCATATATTGTCAATGTGCTACGCACATCAGGTGATGTGCTGCGCACATCAGGTGATGTGCGGTGCACATCACCTTTTGACCCGTTGCATGGGGCCCACTATGATTACTTCCGGGATGTACCCCAAAGCGTATAAGTGTTATTCGACATGAGGAACAACTTTTTAGAACAAAGTTTTCCCAAATTCGGTCCCGAGAAGGCTCCCCACCAAACATCTTTACTATGCAACGTGCGGTGCACATAGGGTGATGTGCACCGCACATTGCATTTTTACCCTATGCGTGCCAACTCGTATGGGCAAAACTGGATGTGCGCCATATTCTGAGAAACTTTGCAGCTATAAGTTTTCTCAAATTCGGTCCCGAATACCGAGTTTCGGCTAATGGGCCCATTTTAGGGTTTGCGACCCTATTTCGGCCCAAAATGGCATTGGCATGCCAGAAGGTCATTTCTTGCGTAGGTATCAGCGAAAATGTGTCCTATGTGTATAGAACACTCGAAATAGGCCAAGTCAAGTGGTGGGCCCACCTGTATACTATTCATGATGAATAGTACTTTGATAGGCCCCACAGCATAAAAGGGCCTAGAATGTGGCAAACAGCGTGCCAAGCGCTTTACCTCAAGTAAGGTAGTAGGTAGGATGTATTCTGTGCGTACATAATGCATCGAAGTGAACTATAGTGTTTGGCGGGCCCCACAGCATAATGGGCCAAGAAACGTGGCATTTGGGATGCCACGGGATGTGCCTTGCGTAAGGCAGCAGTGGAATGTATTCTATAATTATAGAATACACAGTATAGGCTAATGGGGGTAAGTGGGCCCCACCTATGTACTATTCATAGTGAATAGTGACCTAGGTTCAAAATGCAATATTTTGCATTTTGTCTATCCTACCATGCATAGGCAGGCATGAGACGTATTCTGTAAGTATAAAACACGCAGAATAGGCTAATAAGGGCAGTGGGCCCCACTAATACCCTAGGTGGGCCCCACAATGCAGTGGGCCCAGAAGATGGCATTTGTGACGCCAAGCATTGTGTCTTGCGTAAGGCAGTTGGAAAAAGGTATTCTGTAAGTACAGAATACACAGAATGGACTAATAGAGGCAGTGGGCCCCACAACGTAGTGGACCTAGAAAATGGCATTTGCGACGCCAAGCGTTGTGCCTTGCGTAAGGCAATTGGAAGATGTGTTTTATAAGTACAGAATAGGTTATTAGGGTCTGCAGGCCCCGCTATTTCCTAGTGGGCCCCACCTGTGCACTATTCATAGTGAATAGTGCCTAGGGCCAAAAATGCAATACTTTGCATTTCAAGTGTTTTGCCTCTTGTAGGCAGTAGGGAAGGGTGTTCTGTATGCACAGAACACTCAAAATATGGGGCGGGTCCCGCCAGGCGCTATGGTGGGCCCCACCAATTCTGAAATGTTCTATACACCAGAACACATAGAGGAAGACACAGGGGCCTATATGCATAATCGGGATCGATACCGGGGACTAAATCCTAGCCTAATCAACAAAGATCCGAAATTATACGATGGTGAAAAGTCATGGTCAACAGTTTGCCCCCTAATCGGAATCATTTTGAGGCGATACGTGCGTAAGGCGTCAAAATGCAATCTGATCATAACATGAATTTTTACGGGGAATAGGAGGCGTACCTGACTCGCAGAGGTGCTCGCGTTAAGGCTTAAAACCCAATTCTGCCATTGGGAGCCCGGTGCTTGAGCTAGAAGATCAATGCTGACCTGATAATCCCAATTCTGCCAATGGGAGCCCGGTGCTCGGGCTAGGTGATCAAAGCTGATCAATGGTCCCCAATGGGACTGATGGCAATGTCGTGAGTTAATCATCTAGAGCTGGTATCCAGATGCCTATGCGCTAGGGTTTAGGAACCAAAGGCTTGGCTCTGTGATCACTGCTGGATTGTGTGGTCAACTACGGGACCTGGACGACCATCTGCTGGGTCTATTCTCGTGCCATCATATAAATGCCAGATATCTCTGAAATGGCTTTCAGGATCCTCTGGTAGGTCTCTGACATTTCTGGTCGATGGTTTTGACCAGTATAAGTACCCCAGCTTCATTACTAGGGGCCCGACGTCCAGGCTACTCCGATCAGGGCTGATCGGTGGTCATTGTGAGACCGATGGCTTCCTTGTGAGTAATTCATCTGATGTCAGCATTCAGATGCCTATGCGTTAGGATTTAGCAGTCAAGGGCTTGACTTGGTGATCTCTGCTGGATCGGGTGGTTCTACAGCGAAACCAAAGGTGACCTTCTGCTGGGTCTGGGTGATCAACTGTTAGATCTTGTTCTCACGCCATCAAATAAGTGTTATCTGTCTCCAAAGTCTGCATTTGGGACCCTCTGTTGGAATGCAACACTGTCTGGTCAACGGCTTAACTGGAAGTCAAAGGCTTGACTGCTTTTGATCGTCTGTTGGATTAATTTCCTATCTTTGCCAGACATAGGAAAACAATTTATTAGTGAAATTGGTATTGAAATGGTCCAGGAAAAATACCTGAATTTTTGAGTAACAGTCTGTTGTATTCTGACTTAATTTCTAGATTTTTCATACGCTGCAGATCATGAAAATTGAGCTCGGTGGAGCAAACGACCTCGAAAAATTCTAAAATTTTTTGCCATAGGCCTAATTCTTCATGTGCATTTTAGTGGGGGGGTGGCACACATTAGCATGCATGCACAATGACAGGCGCACATTAGCAAAAATTGCAATGTGTGGTGCGTGTTCCATGATGTGCTGCGCACATCACTTGAAAAATTTTAAATTTGCAAGTTTCAATTCGAAAATCAGTTCATTTCCTACCCAAAACCCAATTTTCTCTAAACTTCCAAATTGGAAATTTAGTGTTTTTATGAAAATGGCCGGAATTAGGACGTAACCGACCCCCCGGGACCCTGAATCCATCCCGAGCTACGCTTTAACCAAGCACACGACCCGTCATAGCTATTTTGGGGCTTGTTTTGGCGACCCAATTGCGGAAACCTTTGCCATAGACTCCCATCGGTCCCGAGCTCCTCCTGAGAAGGTGAGTTTTCAATGACTCGGCTAGGTTTTTTTTATTTTTTTAACTTTTCAAAAATCAAATTCTAGGCTATTTTTGATGCGTTTAAGCTTGTATTTGGCTAGAATTTTATGCTAGGCAGATGCTAGGCTTAGGTAGGCGAGTGGTTATCGCGTTGGTTTCGTGAAAAATGGCATTTTTGGAGCGGGTTTTGCCATGTGTGGCGCACAAGGTTTGTTATTACTACCATGATCGAGCGGTGGATGGATTCCACTCATACCTTCCATCTGCCTGTGGGTAAGATTGCTATCACCCTGAGTATCTTTGCCGAGATTACTAGACTAGAGTGTGCTGGGCTGCCTCTTCCATTTGATGCCAGGCTGACATCACCGCATTGGGCATATGACACGATCTTTGTTTTGCTAGGCGTGTCCTCTAATGTGAGAGGTGGACACAGTATTTCATATGACTGTCTCTGAGAGGCAGTGCTAGTAGTGAGACTGGGCAGAACCATCTCTGCAGAATAGTACACTCGCAGCTTTCTGTTGTATGCACTGGGTGTACCTTATTCAATGATGCCAGGAACATCGTTCACATGTCCGTGTTATGGGCCCTTCGAGATCTGGATGCTATCGGGCGATATGACTGGGGCAGTGCTAGTCTGGCTCACTTGGTGCAAGGATTGGATTTTTGCAGTTGGTATTGTAGAGACCGTTTTATTGGTTACTGGCAGGTCATAGAGGTAAGTAGAATTTTGTTGATTCTGTTATTGTAACGTCTGACCGAGTCTCACTGACTATGTATGTTGGCCCTGCAGGTCATGGTGTATGAATTCGGGCTATTACCAAAGCCCGAGGTCCCACAAGGATTACCGTTTGGTTTCCCTCGTCTACAAGCGTGGAGTGCACCACATCAAATACTAGATTACACGATGGACAAGTTGAGGGAGCACCTCAACAATTTAACCTGGGATCAGGTAAAAAGAAACAATTTAATCAGCATTAAACTGTATTGAACTGGTTTAAGAAATACCTGGGCAGGTTCTTATTTTCTTGTTGTTTTTGGAATAGGTATGTCCCTATCCCTGGGACAATATACATCTGAGGCCGGGATACTTGTCCAGTTCAATACGTAAGGACAAGCAACACATATTGTTTGAGAGTCCTGAAGGTAGACTCTTCTATCTTGAAGAGCGTGTGATAGATTGACAGTTGGGGCCAGAGAGTTGTATGGAGCCTGCTGACCCACCACGCTTGATGTTTTGGGCTTCATGTACTGATATAGACCCAGAGGTGATTACTGGGTTGACTGGTATGCCCGGGCGGGAGCGTTTATCAGAGTCACCAGTGGATTACCCGATCTTTATCCAGCTGAGGTTACTGGGGTGTGTGGAACTCTCTACATACCGGGGTCAGCATGACAGAGCTGGCGGGTCTGGAGTCAGACCTGATGTTCCTCAAGGCAGAGGTGGATGTCGAGGTTCACCAACTATTGGCAGTTCTTAAGGCAGCGGTGCCTCAAAAAGATCTCACAATTTTGGAGCTGATACGGTTCCACCGGTAACAATGTCAGCCACTCTAGAGGTGCCCCCAGGGTATGGACGTCTGGCAAACTTTGTAGAGGGTGAGCTGATGTGGCCACAGAGCCCCTTGATCTTTACCTATGATGCAACTGGGCGTCCTTATGAGACTTCCTTTCCAATGCCGGCAAGGAGTGAGATCGAGTTTGATCCTCCACATACGACCCATGTGAGTATGCTTGTTTTACCATACTTTGAACTTCAATGGTTTAACATGCATTTTGATCTTGCAGGTGCCTTGAGATGCGATAGCAGATGCTTTAAGGCTGCTGATAGGGTTGCACCACTACCATATGTCTGAGATGTTGGATGTCCAGGTGAGTACCTGTTATGAAATACTTTTGCATGGAAACACATGAATGCATGACTTATATGCCTAGATGTTCATGCTTGCAATCCAGCAGGCAAGTGGAGCGAGAGGAGCGTGATTGTTTCACTCAGATGACAGAGGAGAGGGATCGAGAGATTGCATGTCTGACGGCGCGTCTGGAGTGTTACAATATTGAGGTTATGGATAGCCCCAATCCTGAAGATGATCACTCCAGGGAGGGTGATGGATAGAGACGATGTGACGTCAGGCTTCCATATGCATATCATCAAAAATCTGTAGTTTCTGTACTAGAATAAGATAATGCATCACAGACTAGCATTGCGTGCCTAGTATGCTAAGGTTGTTGTGTACAGACTGTAAAAACAGGCAAAGGCTTGTGCTGTGTGTCTTTTGAATTTGATAATGGAATCCAATGTTGTTTACTTCTTATAAATACACCATGCTTACATGTTTATTAGCACAACATAACTCATCTCTTCCTTTGCAGAAATTATACAATGACTCAGCAATCATTGTCTGCCTTTCATGCTCTTTCCCGCCGTTGGGGAAACAATGAGTGGAGTCTGCTAAGCGAGATTGAACTCCAATACTTGAGAACCTTCCAGCAAGTCTCAATCAATAATGCTTTCCTGCACGCTACCATGCAGTTCTGGGATCCGAAGGTTCACATATTCCTATTCAGGCATGTAGAGTTATGTCTAATGTACGAGGAGTTTGCTGCCATCCTCGGGGTTACCTGTAGCATGACAGCCATGCTGACAGTGCCGGTGCCTATTGGAGATGCATTCTCATATCTGATCAGGGCTTTTGACATTAATCCACTGGAAGCAGAATCTCTTTTGACTACAGACGGCTCTATAAATCTTGTTGCCCTTTTCCGGCTATGCTGTAAGAAATCTGTTGAAGACCCATCATGGCTGAGAGTAGTTGGATTTGGACTACTGGCATAGTTCTTATTCTTCAATCCGTTCAGCCATGGAGATTTGCTGATTGGGCCTGTGATAGACCAGATTATAGAGGGTCTGACCCCTTTCCCTATGATCGTAGCAGAGACAATCATTGGCTTGGACAAAGTGAAGTGTGGACAGTTTGAGTGCTTTAGTGGCAATCTGCTTCTTTTACAGGTGAGAATTCTAAGCTGCCTTTGCAGGTTTCCAACTTAGAAAATTTATATTTTTACCCTAATTTTTGCATTAGTCACCTTTTGTGAGGTTTTGGCTCATCGGGCTACTGATTTTGTTTTCAGACCCTAACTGTTACCTGAGTTGCCCCCTTGGGTTTTCAGCTCAACGGGTCACTCTTACTTTTGCCTGAGTAGCCTTTTGCAAGGTTTTCAACTCAGTGAGCTTTTATTTTTTTTATTTTTATGTATTACAGATCTGGCTTCAGGAAAAGCTTGGGATTTTGGCACCGCCAGCAGGGAATCCGCAAAGATATCTTCCTCATAGCCATATGTGAAGAGGCTATGCCTTCGATGAGGCAAGGATGATGTCATTCCAAGGCTGGATTGAATGGATGGGGATTCGACCTGAGAGCGAGATCAGGTGGAGCTGTCCTTGGTAGGGCATACAGCATGTGATTGTAACAACTTACATAGATTGTATCCCACTGCCAGGATTCAGGTATTGTACGCACTATAGT
Source organism: Dalechampia spathulata (assembly GCA_948192965.1). NCBI lineage: Eukaryota > Viridiplantae > Streptophyta > Magnoliopsida > Malpighiales > Euphorbiaceae > Dalechampia > Dalechampia spathulata. Next base: position 6,843 of record CANYBF010750609.1, read on the forward strand.
CCTGCTAGGATCTGTCGTCAGTATGGCTAGCGACAGACCATACCTCGGCTGACAGAGTTTGAGGGAGGCAGGCTGGTACCTCGCTTTGTGGAGCATGTGGAAAGAACTTAGCTTCAACGTCGGATAGCGCTAGTGGAGATTCCCTGAGCTGGACCTGCCACTGATGATGAGTACAAGCTGTGGGTGCTACACCAAGCTTGAATCCTGTACTATAAGACATTGTTAAGCAACAACATGTAATAAAGGATGATAATGCTTCGTGTTTGCAACTAATATTAATTAAGGCTAATTTTATGAAAATGCGTTCCATTTGCATTAATGAGATTAAAACATTTACATAAAAATGTGAAAACCAACACAGAAGTTCTAGATGCGCATCAAACTCAACCTCTGTTATTGACCAGCCTCATGCGAGATTTTCTGATCAACTATTTTAGTGCTCTCCTTTTGCTCTTAAAGAGCTCTAACTTTTGCATGAGTTTGTCCAAGTGGATTTTCAACTCATCGAGCAAATGGTTTTTTTTCATTTTGCCTTAATTTTTGCGTGAACTGCCCATGCAGGTTTTCAGCTCACTAAGCTTTTCATTTTTGTTTTTGCCTTTTCTTTTGCCATTTGCTCTAGACAAAGTATTTCTTCAGTCGGTCAAGGTTGATAGGCTTTGAGAATTCATTACCCTCCAAATTTGAGATGCGAACAACGTCTTTGGAGAGGATTTTCTTAACTAGGAATGGGCCTTTCCAGTTGGGCCTGAACTTTCTGTGAGGATCACAAATAGCCAGCCTGACTTGCTTCAAGGCTAAATTGCCTTCCTATAGGGCAACAAGCTTGACCTTCTTGTTGAATGCGTTGGCCATGCGCTTTTTGTAAAGCTGTAGATGATAGAGAGATTTCAGCCATTTCTCATCAATAGTGACCAGCTGCTCGTACCTGGCCCTCTTCCACTCAGCTTCGGGCAACTGAGATTCTAGAACGACTGGAAGTGATTTCAGCTCCACTTTAATTGGCAATATGGCTTCTGTCCCATAAACCAGAGAGTAGGGAATAGCACCTGTAGGACTCCTTATAGTGGTTCTGTAACCCCATAAGGTGAATGGCGACTGCTCATGCCAATCTCTATAGGTCTGTATCGTTTTGGCTAAGATGTGCTTAATTGTCTTGTCAGCCACTTCGACCACCCCAGTAGCTTGAGGGCAGTAAGGAGAGGATCGATAGTGCTCAATCCCATATTTTTCCAGCAAGTCTGCAACTTGGGTCTAGAATTGTACTCCGTTATCTGACACCAGGTGATACGGCACCCCATATCAGCATATGAGATTCTTCTCTATAAACTTGGCAACCTGTCTTGCCCCCAGTTTACCGTAGGATTCAGCTTCTACCCACTTTGAGAAGTAGTCGATGGCTACTAGTATGTACCGGTGTCCATTAGATGCATTAGGATGAATCTCACCCATGATGTCAATTCCCAAAGTTGAGAATGGCCAAGGCGTTGTCAAATTCTGCAATTCGACTGGTGGTAGGTGACTCAAGTCTCCATGAATCTAGCATTCATGGCATCTCTGTACAAACTGTATGCAGTCAGTCTCCATAGTGAGGCAGAAGTATCCTTGGTGTAGGATTTTTCTGTAAAGTGCGAATCCATTCATATGGGGCCCGCATACACTAGCGTGTACTGTTTCCATGACTGATTCAATGTCCTTCCCCGATATGCATCGAAGCTGTAAACCATCTATGGTTCTTCTGTAGAGAACACCCTGGTGCCAGGTGAAGTTGGCTGCTAGTCTACGCAAAGCCAATTTATCAGTTCTGTTGGCTTCTTCTGGGTAAGTTCCAGTCTTCAGAAAGTTCATGATATCTGTGTACCATGGGATTTCATCGGATGGGTCTAGCATCATAACCCATTCCTCAAAATAGCAAGGGATCCTTGACTGCTCGATGATCACAGGTTGAGCTTGATTCTGCGGTTGCTCGCAAACCGAAGCCAGTGTTGCCAAAGCATTGGCCATCTAATTTTCTTCATGTGGCATGTGAATAAATTGGCAGGAGTTGAAATTGCAGACCATGAGCTTCATGTATTCAGCATAAGGCTTAAGCCTTTCCTCTTTGACTTTGCACTCCGTCATGGACTGATGAATGACTAGCATCAAATCACCAAAGACCTGTACATCTAGGGCACCGACCATTAGCAATGCTTCTAGCCCGAAAAGACATGCTTCATATTCAACCATGTTATTAGTGATTGAGAAGCTCAGCCGCTTTGAAAGCATCATTAGTTCACCTTCAGGAGTGATTAGCACAACTCCTACACCTGCACCCCTTTTGTTGACTACGCCGTCGAAGTGTAATTGCCATTTCTGGACATTAACTGCCCCTAAGTGCTCATCTGGAAGTCCAGCTCAAAAGTCTCAGAGTCATCCATTGGCCTGAATGCTAAGAATTCAGCAATTGCTCTACCCTTGATCACCTTGGTAGTGACATACTGCACGTCAAACTCTGACAACAGGATCAGCCACCTGGAGAGTTTCCCTACTAGCGAAGGAGCTGCGTACAAGTATTTCATAGGATCAACCTTGGAGATTACCTGTATTTGGTACGACTGGAAGTAATGCCTGAGTTTCTTGGTAACCTATACCATGGCCATGCATAGCTTCTCAACAGTGTTGTACATGCATTCGGTTGGCAATAACTTCTTACTCAAGTAGTAGACGGCATGCTCGACTCCGGCATCATTCTCTTGAGCCATCACTGCACCCATTGACTCCTTTTCTAAGGCTAGATAGAGTAGCAGTGGTTTTCCCGGCTGAGGTGGTTGCAGAATCGACGGGTTAGAGAGGTAATGCATTACCATCTCAAATGCAAACTGGAAGTTCTCATCCCAAACCATAGGCTAGTTATTCCTCAATAATTTGAAGATGGGCTCACACATGGTAGTGAGCTTGGCAATGAATCTACTGATGTACTGGAGCTGCCTAGGAATCCCTTAACTTCTGTCTCAGTTCTGGGGATAGGCATCTTAATGATCGACTTTGCTTTGTCAGGATCCACCTCGATACCCCTCTGACTGACAATGTGACCCAACAACTTTCCAGCTGAGCTCGTACTTCTCGACGCTTGTGAGAAATCTGTAAAGAGCAGCTGTATGTTCTCCTCTGGTGGGAGACTTCACCATCATGTCATCCACATAGACTTCGACCTCCTTGTGGATCAAATCGTGTAATAGTGTTGTTATGGCTCTCTGGTAGGTTGCACCTGCATTCTTCACACCAAAGGGCATGACCTTGTAGCAGTAGGTCCCCTATTCTATGATGAAAGCTGTCTTCACCTTATCTGTAACTGCCATCAGGATTTGGTTGTACCTCAAGAATCCGTTAGCGAAGGAATACATAGCACTAGCTACTGCGCTATCAACCAGCATGTTGATGTGAGGCAAAGGAAAGTCATCCTTAGGCATGTTTTGTTCAGATCCCTGTAATCTACACAGACTCTGACCCTGCCATCTTTCTTGGGAACCAGAACCACATTGGCCAACCATTTTGGATAGTCAACCACTTCAAGGAATTTAGCATCCAACTGCTTCTGAACATCTTCCTTGACCTTCTGTGCCCACTCTGGTCGAAGGCACCGTAGTTTCTGTTTGACTAGCTTGAACCCCGGGTTGGTAGGAATCCTGTGTTCTGTGATGGATCTGTTGACACCCAGCATGTCTTCATAACCTAGAGCAAAGGCTTTTATGTGCTTTTTCAATGTGCTGATTATTTCTATTCCCTCTTCAGAGGTCAAGTCTGATGTAATCTGGAGAAGACATAGCTTGTCATCTGTGTTAATGTTAACATTTTCGATGCAAGATGCGTTAATGTCAAAAATGCTTATGTAATGCTCATGCTCATGCACAATGCCATCAGAATACACATCGCAAACATAAGCAAAGTTGCTCTTTATTGTTTCATACTTAGATGGGATTACATCATCATTAAAAAGTATAGAAATAGGGACATCAGCATCCTCATATACAAGCTCTTCAAAGGTACTCTCCACCAGCATGGAGATATCCTCATAGACCTTTGGCAGCAGCAGGTCTTCAACATCTAAGTTCTGTAGCTTGGATCCCAGTGCAGTGACTGTAATAGGCTCCGGCTCTAGGCGGCCGGTGGTGAGATCAGCAACATCGCCAAAGATCTAGAAAGCATCATTAGGGTTGATGGTGATGGCAGCAGCATTCTTCCTAAGTGCTGTCAGGGCTGACAGGTCATAGACATCGCTAAAGATGGCAAACTACTTCTCATAGAAGTCCTTTGAGTTAGGCAGCTCGAGAGCATGATCATGCTGAGTCTCTCCTTGGACGAAGAGAACCATCTTGCACTCCTCTGGTTTATCTGAGATGTAGGGATCAAACCCAATGCAGTACCTCTCCTCCCACATGGCTGTAGGAATGTCAAATTCAACCGGGCCTTGCTGATACAGGCCTAAACCCTTGCTAGGCATGAAGTCCATCAGTCGCATCATCCTCTCCACAGTGGGACTCAGTTGGTATTAATAAGATTCTGGTTCTCCGATAGCAGTGATCTGGAAACCAGTCATAAGAGGGACATCTTCTCTGATGCAAGCTAGAGCAACCTCATCATCAGCGGCAATAGTAACCACACCTTCATTGTGTAGGAACTTGATTTTCTAGTGCAGGGTGGATGGCACACCTCCCAATGGATGGAACCATGGTCGGCCCAAGAGTAGTGTGAAAGACACCGGAATGTACAGAACAGTAAACTCCACCACTGACTCAATTGGCTCAACTGTGATAGTGGCAGTGAAGGTGCCAGTAACCTCTCGTTTGGACTCATCATATGCTCTGATGATGGTCTTGCAGGGCTTGAGGTCAGAAAGCTGAATCCCAAGCTTGGGCAGCACTTTAAGTGGGCAGACATTGATGCCAGAACCATCATCCACCATGACATAGGGGGTGGTGAAGTTCATGATGTTCACCCTGACGAACAATGCCCTATTGTGGCGGATCCCCTCGGTCGGTAAATCCACATCAAAAAATATGATCATGCTGGATGGTAGCTCCCGGTTTACCAGCTGACTCTTCATGCTGAAGGTGGAAGCAGAGGGAGAGATCCTCATGCTTGAAAGTACCTCGATGACCGCATGTCGATGCTGTTGGGAGGACATCACCAGGTCCCAGATGTTAATGTTTGCTTGGGTCTTCTTCAGCTGTTTGACCAAAACATTATCAGGCTGAGTAACTTGATCAGCTGGCAGCGGAGCTGGAACATTGCTTGGACCAGCTTGATCCCTAGCGGGATTAGCCTCTGTCAGCTTCTTGGGAGCTTCAGGCTTCTTCCCGAGGTCAGGAGGAGTGAATACCTTGCCACTATGGGTCATGTTACGAACCCGAGAGGACATCTTATTGGCCCCTAGCCCTTTCTGCTGTTTAGGCTGGTTTAGTACCTACTTAGCTACTTTAGGGGTCTCGGCAGACTTACCCTTATTGGAAGCTTGATCCTATGACAATTCAGACTTAGTGGAACCCTGAGTAGTTGTAGACTCATCCTTAGAGCTATCGTACCATATGTTAGAGCTATCGTACCATATGTCGATGGCACCAATGTTAAATCCACCATCGGGGCAGAAGGTAATGGTAGGCAATTGAGCATTCCCCTTATTGCTAAGAGGAGAAAAGGAGCTTAGGATCAAGGATTCAGGCAATCCTAAGTGGATCATATAGGTGCGGTTGGCTTTGTGGTAGTTGGGTAGCGGGTTCGTCTTAGTGGACGATTTTGATTTCTCAGGGTCTTCAATCTCACCAGAGTTGATAAGGTTTTGGATGATAAGTCTAAGGGAATGACAGTCATCAGTGTTATGGCCATGGTGTTGGTGATAGTGGCAGTAGGTTTTGGTGTCTATTGTGGCTGGAGGTGGTGTTTTGAAGTTTGGCTCTAGGGGCTTGATGAGTTTGGCTTTGAGAAGATGGCTAAAAACCTTGGAAAGTGGCATTCCAAGATTTGAGAATTTTCGGGATGGCGTAGTGTTCCGGAGTATGGGGTTTGGTGTCTGCACATCATTGATGTACTATGGTTTTGGTATTTGCAAGGCATTGGCATAGTGAGGCTTTGGTTGTGTTTGTGTGTAGGTTACAGTTTTGGGTTTTGGGAAGGAAAGCTCCTTTTTCTTACCCTCAGTCTGTTCGATGCGTTGTCCCACTGAGTATATGTCCTCAAAGGTGTGGAACGTCTGATACCTCAGCTTTTCCTAGTAGAGTGGCAGCGACCCCATGATAAGCTTATTGATCATGTCAGATTCAGAAGGCTTCTGTCGGGCTAATGCAGCTTTGTCCATCCAACGACTGAAATTATCCATAAAGGACTCATTGGTTTTTTGCTTAACCATTTCTAGGTCCATCAGGGTTACATCAAATCAGGCTTTGAACCCGTACTGTTTACAAAAAGCAGTACAAAGAGGCTTCCACTCGGCCGTGGTTGCCTTGTTCAGACTGTGATACCAGGCTAGCGCTGGTCCCTCCAGTGAGATGAGGAAGAGCCGGACAATCTTATCATCTGATAAGTCAGTGGTACTCATCAGCATGGTGTAAGTCTTCATATGGTTCTTTGGGTCCCCAACTCCATTGTACTTGGGAACATCAGGGAGCTTGAACTTAGCAGGCAGCCCCTTGATAGCTCTGACAGAGAACTCATCAAAATCCAGGTCCGTTCCCATGCCCTTGGTTTTCATGATAATCTACAGCTATTCTATCTTCTGCTCCAAGACAGAGGTTTCAGTATTTCGAACATCATGCATATGGAGCGAGACGTCATCATCAGTCTCAATATCATACAGGTTGACACTCTTCCCCTTTTCCTTGATCGGAGCTGGCGGGGTGATGAATTCAGCAGGACTGAGAGCCTCCCAGATCTGTTGTTACAAGAGGGTCTTGAAGTTATCATTCAGAAGCTTGGCCACGGACTGGTCGATGAGCTTCTGAACCGCAGCAAGTGTAGCCTCATCCAGTGTTGAGGCAACAGGGCCAGATGAGGATGCAACATTCCTAGAATTCTGTGAGTCTGATATGGTTCTGTACATGGCAGAAAAAGGTTAGCATGAATGCATGAGTATGCAATGCGGTTGCGTATAATGCATGTGATGCGGCACATAGAATGTATGCGTGACCTATGCTAGGAAATATGCAATGTTATGGTTGCAACAAAGCAAGTTATCATGCGTATGCATGTATGTATGCGATGTATCACGTAGGATGTATGTGTGTCCTATACTAGGAATGTCCAGCATTATGGCTGCAAAAGTGAAATTTGTTAGGACATTGCATGGGTATGCATGTATGCATGGTTTGGCAGAAAACACGAAAGGGTCAGCGAACACGTAGCATGTAGCAACGCTCCCTTCCAACCTTATACCTCCACGAGAATTGGTAAATTCAAGTTCTCCTGCCCTAGGTAGGGATACTAACCCGGAGTTACACTGGGAACTCAAGGTGCGATTCTCTCAAATAAGGCAAGCAAGAGAGTTTGATCGTT
>CANYBF010750872.1:0-20713 GCA_948192965.1 Dalechampia spathulata
GGGGCGGAGCCCCCGCGGTACGGTAAAGGGGTGTTTTGGAAGTGTGTTTAGGATTGGTTAAGCGTTGGGACAGGTTCCGGGCGAGTTAGGCATGCCAATAGGCATGTTATGCATTTTTGGGGAGTGGTACGGGCGTACGGATTGGGCGTACGGTCGTACGAGACAGGGGAGAGGGCGTACAGGCGTACCAAGAGGTGGTACGGCCGGACGCCAACTCGCAGGAAATCATGTTTGTCGGTAGAGCTCGCAGGAATTGGGGCATACGGGCATACCATGAGGCGGTACGGCCGTACCACAACTCGCAGGTTTTTGGGTTTGTCAGGCTTTTGGAGTCGGTACGGGTGTACCAATGTCCGTACGGCCATACGCGACTTTATGTTTAACTTTTAAGGCAAGAAACTGACGAGTTTTCCTTAGTTTTCAATCCCTTTTTCTTCAGCAAAACGCCCTAAAACCCTACCAAATCACCTCCTTAAGGATTCTAAACATTGCTAGCGTAAGAGAACATGGGAGAGAAGCTAGATACGATTGGTGATAGGATCATTGGCTTATACTAGAGGTTGCTTGCGTTTGAGGTTAGTGCTAGTTTTATGTGTTAAGCTACTTACGGCTTGTTTCTGATTGCTATAAGACATAAACTACGTCTAGCCTTATGATTTTGATAGGAATGCTATTATTTGGCTATGTTATGTGATGGATATTGATTGTGATGCTTGTAATATTATGTTTTCCTCGCCGAATGTTATGTTTGATGCCCCATTTGTCTAGTTCAAGGGGTAAATGAATGGATGATAGAATCATATGCATAAGGATGACGGATGAATGGTGAAAGAGTGAAAAGAAAATGAGAAATGAGGGCAGAGCTCAGCTCTGGGCACACTGGATCAATAATGAATGGGATTCCTTCAGGAATCATTATATAAATATTCTTCTGAGATGGGAGATGGATAAAGAGTGCAGGGCACTCAACAGATAAATGGCCTCCTATGGGAGATGAGTACCGGTACCTATCGGGATCCAGTGTGTGCGACAGGAATGTGCACATTTACAGGAAAACAAGAGTGAATGAGGGTGAATGATAAGAACAGTGGCATTTGCATTGCATATGATGAGTATGATGGATTGCTACATGTTTTAATGATTGGTTGTATATGTTCTAGCACCACTGAGTTTATCTCAACGTTTATCATTTGATGAACGTAGGTTCAGAGCCCACAGGGGAGCGATCAGAGAAGGAATAGAGGTCGTCAGCTGAGACGGACGGATCTCATTTTGGTACGGGACTTTTGCAGCATACTCCGGCTCCTGTTTGGATTGTGTAGCTAGGGTGGCAGTAGTAATCATGTATATGTATTGTATAGCTTTTGGTGGTTTATTGTATGCACTCACTTATTGTATAACAGGTTTTATATTATTGAAATACGGTATTGCCTGTTATTGAATGTTGCATGAGTGTATGTTCATGGATCCCGGGTAATAGTATGTGCATCACGTTGATTCCGCCGTACAACCACCATTAGGCTTAGAGTGTGTCCCCATACGACGTTCATACGAGGTATCCCTGGCGGTGCAGGCACTGGTCTTCTTCTGGGGGCCACTGTCTGTGTCGCGGGAGCATATCCTCCTGGGTATGGGCCGGGTGTGACATGCTTCCCCAACTTGAAAATTTTACATACATGTTGTATATCAGTAATTTATGGTAAACCACAACACATCTTAAAATCTATCATATGCTTCAAGAGTTTCAGGCTAGAATGACTGAACCTTTTTTGCTATTTCAAGCATTCTTCTTCATAAACTGCATTCTTCACAAGTTTTTTACCTTCCTCATCTACTATAGAGCATATGTTATCTTTAAAATGAACTTTATACCCATTATCTACCATCTGAGGAATACTAAGCAGATTTTTATCTAACTCAAGAATGAATAAAACATCTGTGATAAACCTCATATCTTGCTTTGTGTTAATGGCAATGACTCCTCTTCCTTTTGCAAGCACTACAGCAACATTCTCAATTCTGACCTTGGTTGTCACATTCTAGTTAAGTTGAGAAAATAAACTGATATTTGGAGTCATATGACTGGTGCACCCGTTATCAATTAACCACATGGACTTATGTATTGCATCAGAATCTTCCACTGTCATAAACAAACATTCTTATTCTGGTTTCTTCTCATCTTCTATCACATTCGTCTCTTATTTTGGTTATTGATTTTGTTGTTGTTTAACTTTGCAGAATCTCTGAGTATGACCCGTCTTTTTGCAAAAATGGCATTGAAATTTTGGTTTATTTTTAAACCAAAAATCACTTTATTGATGATTGGTTCCCTTGCAATACACACAATGAGGAAACTTACTGCCCTCTTTAACTTCATTTGTACCAATCTTTATTCTCTTCATGTCATTAACATTCCTTTCAAAATTTCTAAACCTATGTCCCGATTTTTTAATTGCTGTAAATGCACCTTCAATAACCTCTTCTGATTTGATGGAAAATCTCTTTCCTTGTGCTTCTAGTTTGCTCGTAAGTTGAGCAACAGTTAGCTTCTCCAAATCATAAGATCCCTCAATTGCAGAGAACTTTGCTTCAAACTTCTATGGTATGCTCACCATGATTTTCTTGATAGCCTTCTGATCTGTAACTCTTTCCTCGTGAAGTCTCATCTGGTTAACAATATCAAGAGCTCTGACAGTGTAATCCTTAACCAATTCATCTTCTTTCATTTTTAAAATCTCAAATTCTCTCCTAAGAGTCAATAATTTAGTTGCTTTGACTATATCAGTCCCCCAAAAATTTTCATGTAACCAGTCCCAAATGGCCTTTAGAGTATCCAAATCCATGATTGATGTAAAAATATGGTCTACTAGTCTGGAATGAAGACATGTAATTGCCTTATCTTTCTTCAAAAGTTCTGCTTCATAATTTTGAAGTTGAGCAATGGTGGGGTTTGCCCTTAAAGTTGATGGGTCTTCATTATTTTCCACAACCTTCCATAGACCCTGAGATTTCAAGTAAAATTTCATCTTCATTGATCAAATATAGTAGTGGTTTCCATTAAAAAATAGAATGGAAGGAGTCGAAAGACCCATTGAACCTGTTGCCATCTGATACAAATTTCCAACTTAAAAACTCCACAAATCCCGTAGGAATATATGCTCGGATACCACTGTAAATGTAAGCAACCAATAATATTAAATGCTACAGATTATGAGCATTCAACAAAAAGCAAAATGAAGTTTTTTCAAGTAAAAATGAAGAACTAAAGTGATATTCTTCATTCACATAAATACTGAAGAAGAGTTACATAAAAGCCAGTTTTCTGCTATAATACATATAACAAAAGAGAGCAATTAATACCAACTATTCTGTCTAATTTGGTACATTACACCAACTACATGACAGCTACTGAATTTATAAATTAACTGCTACACTTAACTAATACATCATAACAATAAACTAAAATTACAGTAGAACTAATTCCCTTAGTAGATATTTAGATTTGAACCAAACTAGTCTAAAGAAGTTTCTAATGCAATTTCTGTTGGAAGAAGAAGAAGGGTAGCTATAGGGAAAGAAGAAATCCCACATCGAGAGAGAAAGAGGAGAAGGAAGCATTTATAATTAAGAAGCCTACCAAATTAAAATGCCCCAAGGCATTTTAAGTGATGGAGGCTCATATCCCTTCGACCCTGCCCGCATGTAAGGTGCAACTGTAGCCCGCTTCCAGCAACATCCAGTCCACCAAGGGGCTGACACTCCAGTTCTAATGCATCTGGACCAAGGGCTCATCATACGCTCCAACAATGGTATCAAAGATCAATGGGCTTTTCAGCCAATTCAATGATCCGGTCCAAGATGCAAAGAGAAGTTGGGTTGACTCAATTCGAGCCAGACCCAAATGCGCAAGTTCATCAATCCTGTGGTCCAACAACAATTAAAAATAGGGCTGGCCAACCAGAATGGACCAGACTCGAAAAATCCAATCCAAACCTAAGAAAGGAGGCCTATGAGACTAAAAGAAGGCAGAAAGGGATACAAGCCCAGAAGCTGACCTCTGAGACTTTAGCCTAGAAAAAAGAGTACAAGCCCAACAGGCTTCTAAGACTCCAACGGCCTAAGATGATGATGAAGAAAATGAAAGCAAGTCTTAATGGACCTCAATAGGCTTGAACCCGTAAGATTTGAGGAAGAGTGTTGGAAGAAGAAGAAAAGCTGTAGGGAAAGAAGAAATCCCACATCGGAAGAGAAGGAGAAGGAAGCATTTATAATTGAGAAGCCTACCAAATTAAAATACCCAAAGGCATTTTAAGTGACGGAGGCTTGCATCCCTTCGGCCCAGCCTGGCTGCAAGGTGCAGCTGCAACCCGCTTTCAGCAAAATCCGGTCCACTAATGGGCCGACACTCCAACACTCCAGTTCTAATGTATCTGCACACCGTCACACTCTCCAACAATTTCAGTCCCAAAGCTGTATACATTCTGTTATGGGTAAAGCTCTTCATTTTTCTCTTATTACATCAATCTGAATCTATGCTCGTTCTGCGGTGCTCGTGGTTCTCATTATTTTTGTGTACCTAGTTTATACAGCAAGCAATGAACTCGGAAGTCCAAGTGTGATATACAACCGTTTAACGGAGGTGGCAAGTAAATCCAGAGCATGCCAAGAACCAAGTTCACATGATGGCCAATCCTATGGTCCTGTCAATGGAAACTATAAGGGATCGTACCTGACAATGGTGAGTTCTGGAGGGCTGGTTTTCGGGGTCATAAACATCATTGGCAACTTCGGTACAATTTTTGCAGACAACTTAAGCTAAGGTTTGATGATATGGTCAATATGCACATCAGAACGGGCTTGCTTAAGAAATTTATTCCACAGTTTTTTTTCCCCCTTTCTCATTTGTGTTGGTTAAATTGTTGTAAATGTGAAGTTTGATAAGTTTGGATATTGCAGGGATATTGGGTGAGTGCCATAGCAGCTAGAACTTCATCAACTCATAAGGGCTACTTGTTGGGTGGGCTGGTGTGGTTCGCTGTACCATTCTCCTTGGCAACGTCTTTAGGTCTTGGTACGCTAGTCCTTGATCTTCCCATAACAAAGAGTGAAGCAAGTCATGGACTGGTTCCTCCTGCCACTGCTATGGCTTTGATGGGGAAGACAGGCTCGGTGCTTCTCCTTACAATGCTTTTTATATAAACTCCTTGAATCCTGGAGCATGTCAAATTATGCAACATTTTCATGTTAGAATGCTTCGTTTTTAACGTTCTTTTGTCTTACAATGATTTGATGATAAGGGCGGTGACGTCAGCTGGATCATCTGTGTCGTTATGCACGTATGATATATACCAGACTTACATAAACCCGAACGCAAGCGGGAAAGAAATATTGAAAGTGTCGAGGGGTGTGGTGTAAGGATTTGGATGCTTCATATGGGATTGTTGGCAGTGATACTGAATAAAGCGGGAGTGTCGTTAGGTTGGATGTATCTTGCCATGGGAGTGCTCATTGGTTCTGCTGTTGTGCCTATACCTTTCATGCTTCCGTGGAGCAAAGCTAGTGCAAGGGGTGCCATTCTTGGAACTCTTTTAGGCTGTGCGCTTGGAATCATAACTTGGTTATCAGTGGCAGCTATAGAGTATGGCCATGTAAATCTGTACACAACTAGCCGCAACGCACCCATGCTTGCCGGAAACTTCGTCTCCATACTTACAGGTGGAGCAATCCATGCTGTTTCTAGTATTTTGTGGCCCCAAAACTATGACTGGGAAACTACCAAGCAAATCACAGTAGTTCAGAAGGACGAGGATGAGTTGCCAGAAGACGAGTTCCAGGAGGAGCAACTTGCAAAAGCAAAAGCTTGGATTACCAAATGGGGTGTTGGTCTCACTGTTTTGATTGCGATTTTATGGCTTCTTCTCTCTCTTCCAGTAGGTAAATTCATTTTACTGCTTCAGAAGCAAAAGTCACAAAATAGTTACAATGCTCGGTTTCTTGTTCCCATTTGGGTTGATATAAATTAAGAGTATTTCATGATTGATTTTTTCTCCACACCCTCTAAGTATTAGAAGAGCGTAATGCGATGGATTTTGTTTGGGAGTTTTCATGTAGAAAAGACGTAAGACGAACTCCCTTTCCTGGCTATAGATTGTATTCGATTTCCTTCGGGTGAAATTGAACAGAAAGAGAAGCTTCCATTGTTCTAATCTACGCATGAAATGGTAGTAGCTATTCCCATTTCGAATTACCTTCCACGTGACAACAATCATTAGTAATTGGTGGCAACGGAAAAGATTATGAGTACCCTCCTAATCAATTTACCAATGACAATTGTTGCCATTACCATCTGTTATTAGCAAGCTGTTCTTGCCTTTCATCAGTGCATTCCTTTTCTTAATTTGCTATGCAGGTGAATTCAGCCAAGGATATTTCACGTTATGGGTTGTCATTGCCATTGCTTGGGGCAGCGTAGGATCCCTAGTGATTATTGCAATGCCATTGCTTGAAAGCGGAGTAACCATCCAGAGGGTATTGCTGGGAATGTTCACAAATGACAGGCTTATGGAAAAGATGGAGAAGATCAATGCTAAGCTGCAGATAATCATAACCGCAATGCCTGAGGCTCAGAAACTTCACTTGCTTGGCGATGAAGCATCTTCACACCTGGCTTAGTATACCGAGCACTTCAGCTACATCACCTTATTCATGATCTAACAAGGTCCTTATGTTAAAATAAGATCTGTACCGATAAGCTTTATTGACCAAATAGGTTCGTACATCATATTTACTCTACAAGTTTATGTTTACAACTTGCCAATAGAGCATGTAACTATATCGAAAATATACAGGAGCACTTTTATATTGTCTGGATCTCACCTCCAAACAGATGGTCCAACCTTTGGGTCGGTAGCATCTCAGATATTGGTATATGTTTCAATTGCAAGTGCTGCCTCTTCCACAAACGCTGATGCAAGATGCATTCTAATGTTTCAGGATTCTATCCACAGCCTTTGATTGAATGCATCTTTTACAGGCTATACATGACTTCTAAAGCACTGCTAGCAATTTTCATGTCATTTGGAACCCAAAAAACATATAGGTAGAACCAAGTGACGAGTAACTTGCCGGAAATTGATAGTTCTGTACATGCTAGAAAACCTCAATGCTAGCTTGCAAACTTCCACCTGATTCAATATAAATCTCATTGTCCAATATGTCAATCAAGCTCTGTTTAGAACGGATGTCACCGGTATAGTATAAGCAGGTATTCATTGTAGGAAGATCACAAAGGATGTTTCTGGACTTGAGAACCAGGTTTTAACCTATCATTATCAGCACTGTCTTTCTTTGCAGATGACAAATTAGCAGCTGCTCGCTCTTTCAAAGCTTCCTTTTCCAATTTCTTTTTATCAGCCTCAGCCTGCCTTTCATTCTCATCTCGCGCCTTATTGAACATCTTCACAAAGAGGACCAATGTTTGCGTCACTGCACGGTGCAAGCATAAAAAAAAAAAAAAGATGATTAGTCAACTCAATTGTTTTAATAAAAGAAGATATCCTCCCCACTGCAGATTTAGGATCGAGTTACAATGACAATAAAATGTAAGACAGACAACACCTTGTCACTTCCAATATCTCCAAGACAAATTATAATGAGTGATCATATTAATCAAACTAAAGGTCACAAAATCACAAGCTTAACAGCCAAAGAAAATTCCTCACGGGTTATACGAATGTAAAAAATTAGTATTATTGGACCACAAACTGCACATGAAGGAAAACAAAATATTTTATAATCAGACCTTGCTCAATGGGGCAACGAGCTGGATCCTCTCCAAAATACTGGGATAATGAATCTGCATTCCTTCCCTGAATATCACGGAGCAATACTTAGGATGAATGCCAGCAATCAGCTGCAACAAAAGATAGAGACGGAGAGTACTGACCACTTCAGCATACAAGGAGATAAGCGATCTAACTTCAGCTTCAGCAGTATCAAGGAAGTTCTTCAACACCTGCAAGAGATTACCTTCATCTATCAATGACAAAACACCAAGTTGAAAGACTTAAATTTACTAATTTTGCCAGGTTAAAACATACACCTTGTGATTTGGGTACCATAAGGAGCAATCATGTAGAACAAGAATCCAACTTTAACAACGAAGATTTTAGTCATCCTAAAATGTTTAGTTATCCCTTTATATGAAACAATTTAATAAGAATAAACTGTAAACATGCATATGTAGCTTATAAGGAAGTAAGGAAGTAGGGTCAGCTATTTTGTACACAAAACAATCACAATATACAAACACTATGAAAATACCATAATAAAATTAAAAATGACAGAATAACAGCCTAACTCAAAACGTCCATGTTTGACCCATTTCAAAGACAAATTAATAAATGCCTACTGCGGATTAACTTGAGCACATTTAGATGAACCCGGCTATTTCCTTGATTATTAACATCAACACATTTACTCTGTCAGTATAGCCTTTCCAACGGGTTTGCAAAGTCACAAAATTGATTCAAAAGTTAATTTCCATGGTCAATAGTTTTAGACAATAAAGAATCATTTTAACAATACCAAAGTGGAACAGCTATCAAAACAAAGTAATATTCATTGCTCCTTACCCTTTGGAAACCCATAGATATAGCGCCATCATTTGCTGAAGCAGCAAGCTCTTGCTCAACCTTTTCAAGACCTTTACTAACAGCTTGCATTTCTTCAGCCAAAATTTTCAATTGAATCTAGTAATTTGAAAAAGAAGAAAAACAAGAAGAATGAGGAATACAGAATATGAGATAGAATGTATATCAGGAAGTATAACAAGTTACTGAACAAAGCTAAGACTAAGCACTTTATAGAACGCACCTTTGATGCAGCTTCTATATGAACAAGGTCCTTGTCAAAATCTAGCAACTCTGGCATTTTCTCAGCAAGAAGCTTTGTAAAACAAAATAAACAAACAAATAAATGAAAACGCAATGCACCATTAGATTTGCAAAAAAAAAAATCACAGTGAAACCACAAAAACAGGACATTCAGCCAGAAACTGATGAATGAGATGAACATACAGCCCAGCAGGAACGCAAGCTCCATTTGACACAGCTCTGATTATAATTTTTTTAAGAAAATTCTGCTACAGTTCTTTACTTTTTTTAGCTTTTCCAAAAATGACTTTTAGAAGAAGCTGAATTGTCTAGCTTCTCTTAAAGCTGATCTTGGAAAAGCACATTTTGGGGGGAAAAGAAAGGCTTTAAGAAATATATAAACAAACGCAAAGCTCATTTGGAAAAAACTGTGCAAAACCAAGGATAATGCAATAATTTCTTTCCTTTTGTTGGGGGATAATGAAAGTAAACTTTTCATACTTCAGTTTTAGTAAAGAAAACTGAAGGCAAGCAGAAAAGAATATTCTTAAGACTTCCATTAAATAAAAACGTCTAATGACATTATTATGAGCTGTGAGTACCGACATTTTAAAACCCAACTTGGTTTATGACCCAGAAACATCAAAGAGTTAATTGTGAGGAAGTTTAAACGCAGTTAAACTAGGTATCAACCCAGAAGTTGTTATTAAGAATAACTATGAAAATAATAATCAAATAACCAATAAAAAATATTACCTCAAATTCATTGTAGTTGTCCACAGGATTATCTAAAGTAAAGAAATTTTAAATGAAAAAATAACTAATAATTTTATAGTAATAAAAATTATAAATAAAAAAATAGTGTAAATTTGATAAATTTATTAAAACTAAAATCTACTTTCATATATTATTTAATCAAATGTATTATTGTGCGTGTGTTTTTGAAATGAATCTCTGAAGCAGGTCTTAGAGCATAGTGAACATATATAATATTTTATTGAAATGGAAAAGCAAGGAGACAAATCTAGAAGAAAGGTTGCTGCGTGAACATCTCCCTTGGAAAATTTGATCATGGTGGGATGTAAGACTACGCACAATTCACCCCAATACAGGATTTAAATCTTTAGAACCATATTGAACTTTAGTGCAAAATTTAGAAATCACGCACAAAATGACATGTAATATCTATATCCCATAGTTCATCCATCTTTCAAAAGATTATGAGGCCCCTTAACCCTGGATAGCTTACAACACAACAATAAAGTAAAATAATGACCTCCTCAAGTGCAAATTTAAGATTGTAAATAGCCAGGTTAAAACATACATACCTTGCATAGGTAATGCATTAAAGTCATTTTGTTGTTTCTTGCACGAGTGTCAGATAACTTGAGAAGACTATCTAATTTGAACCCAACAGCAGATCCTGGATCAAGCAGTGAAAGAATAGAAAAATGATCCATGATGCAGCACAAGGGGAGAACATTTTTAAAGAAAGTGTTACTTCGTATGAAAAAATAGTACCTCTAGCAGTTCCCTGATTCAAAGCATTTCCCAATGTTAGAATAGTTTGCATTATCTGACGCAATTTCGCTGATTCTTTCACCTGAAAATGCATAGGATATCCAACCATCAGAGTGAACTTATGCTCTATTAATTTAATTCCATAAATTTCTGTATACCTCTTTAGTAGCATCATTAATAGTCTTGAGGTTATGTCTTAAATCATCTACCTGACATCACAAAGTGGTGAGTGCATGTTCTCACATGTAATAACATGTAGAGTCAAATACAAGGAAAGTTTTAAAAGAAAAACATACCTGACTAGAAAAGGTGATTCTGAAGGCAAACACTCGTAGTTTAGCTTCTACTCGAGGAACCTTCATCAGCTCAAGGAAGAACTGAAGAAAAAGAATTGTCTATCAGATATCAAATTTTAGGTTTTGCATGAATTCAATATTTTAGCACTGTAAATAACCTGTTCACACTTCCCAAGCATATCCTTGTCACCCGTGTAGTTCTGCAAACAATTTTTTCTAAAAAAAATAAGAACTACAATGAAAAGAAAATTTCACCATTATAATGAGTGATAGGCAAGAAAATATTCATATTATCAGTACTAGTATAGCATATGGACATTAAAGGTCTGCGTTGTCAGCACATATGCATATCCATATTGTTAGATTTGTCCCTAAAAAAAATCATTGCAAAAGATCAAATGTTACACAAGACAATATCACAAATTCACAACATTCTTTTGGCTACACCAGCACCCTGTATCCTCATCAGTATCTTGAGTTGCACCTTGGTACAACTACACTAAATTCTCTTTCTCACAGAAAGCAGATCAGGCAAATTATCTGTATCAAATAGCTAGATGCACAATAACTTCTGCTACATGAGGTGGTACAAGATGAGCAAAATACAGTGTTCAGCAACACTCAGATATTAATTCCAGTTAAGCTGTTCAATAGAAGTAACCAAGCAGAAACATATAGCATGATACCTCACATTGTGCACATACTCTAGATGGTAGCCATATTAAAAAAGAAACTAAATACCTTCAATGTCTCCATTTCTTCCTTAGTAGGACAGAATTTAATGAGATTCTCAACCTGATCAATGTCTAACGCAGAAGAATCCAAAGCTAGAACTGCATTCTGGAATAAAAATGTGAGATTAATAAGAAAATTGGAGGTTACTACTAAGAATGTTTTTCTTATCAATCATCTTAAGCAGTGAAAGAACAGTGCACAGTTTCAGTATCAATGTCAAGTTTATACTGTATTTTGCATGATTTTTGTCAACATTTTGCATCAAAAATTGAAAAGAATGGAAGCATACATCACTTGCGTTACATGTTTTCCTCTCTCAGTCGTATAAAGAAGCACAAAAAATAAAAGAAGGCGACTTAAAAAAGTTTCACAAGTCAAATTGATAAAATATTAGGACATATTGACTGAGGTAAAGGGGCAATCAGGCCCATTCTGCGTGGTTGAGCAGAAACAGAAAAACAATATTTGTTAAAAAGCATATGACTAAGGTGTTTTGTTAACATATACAACTGATTTCCAATTAAAGTAAACCCGACATTCAGAAGAGCATCCAATATTTTCACCAAATCCAGCAATTTATACAATTTTTAGGTACAAAAATATCTGAATGGATTACCATAATCACAATTATAACCAATGTATAGCTATAATTTTATTATTCAATTAAGTTATACATATTTATTTTTAGTTAAACATCACTTACTGGTAATCCTGATTGAATTCTTCCATTTTCCAGATTTAG
Source organism: Dalechampia spathulata (assembly GCA_948192965.1). Taxonomy (NCBI): domain Eukaryota; kingdom Viridiplantae; phylum Streptophyta; class Magnoliopsida; order Malpighiales; family Euphorbiaceae; genus Dalechampia; species Dalechampia spathulata. Next base: position 12,168 of record CANYBF010750872.1, read on the forward strand.
ATTCTCATACCAAGAATAATAACTTTAAAAAATTTCAGATCAAAATATGAGATATTAATTTTTTAATGAAAACTAAAATTAGTTGCTTTTGTGTCTCTTTCTTTTTTTCTTCAAGCTAAATAGTAACTGAAACAACAATTTTAACCAAACATATTACAAGCTGTTTTTTTGTCCATCTACAGTTTTGATCTTAGAGCTCCACAGAGAAGTCGTCTAAGGCTTGGACAGTCATCAGAATATAATTTATACTTCTAGAATATCTTAAACATACTGAGCAACAGTTTGTGAGAACCACAAGAGTAAGTGGTATGAGTTTCTCTGAGAAATAATTTAAAACTGAGTTTGAGGATGACCAGTGAAGTGGGAGGTTTATTAAGACAGTTCTGTTGCAGAATTCTGATTACTATGATTAAGGGTATTTCTGTAATTCCCAGTTTTGCTGGAACAGTTTTTTTTTTTTTTTTTGTATTCAGGAGTTTTAGTTTGATTAGGTTTTCTTAGTTAGAATTGGTTCAGTATGTTTTTTAAGTTTGAAATTGGAATTCTTTTTGTAGGATTCCAAAATCTAATTGTGTTAGAATTAGTTTAGCCTATAAATACTAGGCTTGGAATGGTTTTCAAGGTAGCTTTTTCATCAAAAAAAAAAAATAGATTACCAGCAATAGTGCTTTAGAATTTTGTAATTCAGTTCTTCCTTCCCTTTAGGTGTGATTTATAAACTTGTAAGTGTGACTCTTAGAATCCTTATTTTCTACCTACAATTATATCTGAAATTCCAAATTTCAGATTCAATTCCACTGCACTTTGATAAATAAAACCAGGATGGTTTAATCTCAAGCTGTCCTGCATCAGAAGTATAATTGATGAAAGATTGCCAATGATGAGAATATAAAGTTGCATTGGTTTGAGAAAATGATGCATCCTCAGGCTGATAAGAACAAGCAGATGATTGTAATTTATACCTTGCAAAGATGGGATGATAATTGCGAGATTCGGTGAAGCTTAATTGAACTAATTCGTTACTAATCAATAACTTAATACCAAATCAACTTCCTGGACTTGGATCTCTTTTTTTCTTTTCTTTTAGTAAACGGAGGCAAGGTTTTTTTCATGTTAGCAACATGGAGGGAGATAACAAAGAAATGGGTTCAGATCTAAGATAAATCCAGTCAGAATGTCGAACAATATGGAACTTTGAAAACCTTATTTGATGCACAATGATCAAAACAAAACTTATTGTATATCAGTGTAGATTTTTCAGGTTTCAAGCAAGATCATTGAAAGAATTGCAAATGTACCAATCAATATCAATGTTCTCAAATGACGAAACTTTGGCATTTTTGGAGGATAAAATACGAGATGGAAATAGAGAAAGAAATCAAGAGAACTAACATTAAGGTACACATGGACTTACAATCATTTCTGACAAAGGTACTTTTATTTTTGTGAGCATTATTTCACAATTGTATGCCCTACGCAAATCAACCTGCAGAAGTATACCAAGACAAAAGCTTGTGTCAACTTAGAACTAATTCATATATATTTTTAAAAAAAAGAAAAAAAAACATAAGAAGAAGATTACAAGAAAAGAAACTTCGTTTCACAGGGAATGCCATTTTAGATGGTGATTCTAAATACAAATAAAAGAATGGTAATTCAAGCCCCGACAAAGATAAGCAGCACATGTTTACAACAGATCCGTAATTATAACACAATTAAAAGAACGGTAGCAGCAAAGTTATCCTTGTTACTGTAATAATACATTTTGTATTATTAAAGATGATCAAGACATCCCCTTTAATAATTGTAGAAATTTTACAAGTCCAAGTTTGTTATGTCAAACTCACATCTGTAGCCATCTAAACAAAGGGGAAACCATGCACCAAATTAGCTTGTGTAAAGGCTTGATTTAATTTACTTATATCTTACCTAATATTCTTCAATTTCTCCAAAGTAATGAATAGGTAATGCATGGCTAAATTACGATAGGTTAGAAAGAAGTTAAAACTAAAGGGTCGAGGGTCAAGAGTTGAATTTCTTGGTTTTTAATTCCTTACATGAAGCTTCTCATTTAGGCAAGTTGGGGAGCAATTCATGACCACTGAATTACACAAACAATGGAACATTTGAATTCACATTTGCTAATTTCCTTGATGAAACATTCAGCACCATAAATATTTACTATAAAAAAGCTTAGGATGCGAATTTCTATTGCCAAGTCTAAACCCATAATTATAAAATGAATGAGGTTAATGAATAAGGAATTGAGCTATTCCACACACCATATTTCACAAAATTGAAAATTACAGATGAACCATTGCTACCTTTTGTAACCCAACAATATAATAGCTATCATTTATTCATATATTAAGTTTAAGTATGGCATATGGAAATATCATTAGACATAAAATATCCTAAATGACTATGATAATTGCACGTCCACTTCCAGTGGCTTTTGGTCTATTGAACACTCGAGAAATTAAATCAATTTGCCATCTTGGTGTAAACATTCATTGCGCTCGACATGCCAACGAACTTCCATTTTAATTAAACTTAATAACATTTTCAGCTTTTGGTAGGTACCTTAATGTATAATTTTTAAGCTCTCAAATTCACATGATTATTCAAGTATCGTTTAAGTAGCTGTACCCCATTTTCAATTGTACTCTATTTTCAACTTTAATTTTATAAGGCATCTGCCAACTGTTCCAGATTCTTGCCTTGCCTCCAGAATATAACAAATGTTTGGAATTCACCTTAGTATAATGAATGCAAAACTGTACCAACAAGTGAAATACATAGAAGTGTTGGTGTTAAAAGCACACTAACTTATTCATTCATGACAAAAACCAAGGGTAGTCTCCATTAAGGTATGCTTATCAAATAATGATTGTGGATTAAGTATTATCCATCCCAAAAAAAAAAGTAATGCATGATTGGAATTTAACTTTGCATTGGAGCATATTTCTACCCAAGCCCTATCACTAGTGAAAATGAAGAATCAATATGGTTCAATCAATCCATTTAATTCTTTCTTTATCGTACACACAAGAGTGCATAGATTTAAAGCATCAAAATTTTACTTCAATTCCATTTTTAAAAAGAATTTACCTCCAATAAATTTGAATTGGGATTATAGTTAAATAATCAAAATGGTTAAACTTACTTAAAAATGAGTAACTCCAACCATTGCAATCTTCTAATCTCATTCTAATTGTTCTTAATTATTCAAATGTTCCTGTTAGGGTATAGGTTTACAATCTTTTCTGAAGTCCTAGACAATAAACACAAATACTACATGCTGTTATATCATATTAGAATGAGATGTGCCTTTTAATATTTATTTAATTTAATGAATTATACAAGAATTAAACACTGTAAGTATCTAAAGCTGCATTTCTTATTTCATAAGATCTACAAATACAAATACCTTGCATGTTTTAATGTATTTTGTTTGATTTGCATGGACGCAAAGTATTTTTAATTAATTCTGACAATGAATATTGAATCTTGTAATTCATTAATTGAGTCTCAGTTTGAACCTTGGTTAACCATCGTCCTTAACATCATGAAGCATTTGCACTGATAAGAAAACATAAAAGTAAACCACTGGATAATTATGTCCAAATGTCTTACCAATTGCACTTTCTCAGGTTTGTTAATGTTAGAACCACGTCGACCACCAGCTTTAGCACTGCCAATCCCATCTGAAGCAGAAGAAGCTGAGAACAAGCTTTCAAGCTCTGATATATCAATTTCAGGTGCCCTACAGAAATCTTCATTAGGTGACATCAATAACAATCCCCTTGACTCTCCCCTTGACTGAATTGGTAGTCGGGAAAGAAAAGGGTACCAATATATTGTACAGGTCCATCTTTAACAGATAGAAAGAGAGAGTAAAGTAAAATGACCGATCAATAATTTAACATGCACACACCTTGACAGATTTTCCTGCTTCTGTGAATCTGCCCACAAACTCCCTTGGACTGCTCTTGTAACTTTTACCCAATGTAACGGTTTTAAGGAAGTCCTCTTAGGAGCATTACCGGTCCCAACACTGTTCCGGCCTCGTCCATGAGTCACTGGCCCTGAAGAAGGCTTTCCTCTACCAACAGATGGAGGTGGTGGTGGTGCCACATTAGGACCCTTGGATCCTCCAGGAAGAGGAGGTGGTGGTGGTGGACCAGGCAACGTGCCATGCCTAGGTGGTGGAGGAGGTGCACCAGGACGATTTGGTGCTGGTGGAGGAGGGGGTGCACCAGGACGATTGGGAGCTGGTGGCGGAGGAGGAGGGGGTGCACCAGGACGATTGGGTGCTGGTGGCGGAGGAGGAGGAGGGGGTCCACCAGGACGATGGGGTGCTGGTGGCGGAGGAGGAGGAGGTGCACCAGGATGATTGGGTGCTGGTGGCGGAGGAGGAGGAGGGGGTGCACCAGGACGATTGGCCGCTGGTGGCAGAGGAGGAGGAGGGGGTGCACCAGGACGATTTGGTGCTGGTGGTGGAGGCTGTACGACTGAACTAGAGTGCAAGGCTCCTAATGATGGAGGAGGAGGAGGAGGTGGTGGTGGGGGTGGTGGTGTCCTACGGGCATTACTAAGGTTATCTCCCAGAGGAAGCGGAGCACTATCAAGCCAATTGACAGTAGATGTCTGAGATACCTGAGGCGGCATTGCTGACTGTAGACTATCAGAACTACCTATCAACGATGGTGGTGGTGGTGGTGGTGGTGGTGGAGGGGGTGGTGGAGGGGGTGGGGAAGATGATTGCCTAGATGTAGAAGAAAGATGTGGAAGTGGTAGAGCTGGTGGAGGGCCTTGAAAAGAACTGGAAGGAGGTGGTGGTGGAGGCGGTGGTGGAGTCTTATTAGGAACATGTGGTGTATAGATATCTTTGCTGGAGATGTTAGCAGGAGGTGGAGGAGGTGGAGGTGATGAGGTTACAGATCTATTGAAGTTGGGAGGTGGAAGTGGAGGTGGTGGGGGTGGTGGTGGCGTTGATAAAATGCTTTGACCAGAAATAGGAGGTGGTGGAGGTGGGGGTGAGGGTGGGGGTGGTTTTGAAACAAGTGGCTCCATAGTTGGAGGGGAAGAAGAAGGCGGGGATGCTTCATTTGCATCTGATACTTGCTGGTTGAAGGAGGAAGCAACAGTTTTTACTGACAATTGAGCGGAAATTTCTGAAGGATTACTTGAATCAGGATAACACTCACTTTCGATTGGTAAGAGAACTGAATCAGCAGAAGTTTTGGGGAAAAGATCAAATGCTTCATCAGAACTATCAGCAGTGCTAGATGCATTATATTCTTCTTCGGAGTCAATAGGTGATGTATACGAACTGCCTTTATTTTGTAACCTTGAAAAATCTCTAGCATCAGTTAAGACAGAAAGTTGCTTAAGTAACCATAATGCAGCATCCTCATTGTTATCAGCCCACTCAACCCCACTGAAAAGTTCTTGAACTCTAGAAAATGCTTCAATTGGCAATCCACCTTTGTCCTCACCATTTAAAATTCGCGTTGGAGCTTTTGGTGGGGATATACTCTCCATATCACCAAACAAAACCTGATTTTGTACTTCAACATCATCACAATGACCATAAAAATCTATAAATGAAAGGAAAGGACCAAAAAGAGCCAGATCTGATAATTAATTGACTAACCTCTGCTCGAAAGCCTTTTGGATACCGTTCTTTTGAATCCCACAGGATGTCCAAGTTCTCAGCATTTAGCATCAATATGTTAGATCGAATAAATGCAGTATTAAACATTACACGAAACATCATAACCTCCCTTTCAGGATCCAAGTCCAGATGCACACACTCCAATACAACATCTCCTTGCACCAAACACTGGATGTCAATCTTAATCACATCACAATCTGCCTGCAAAAAATTTTCGTATTCATATTGCTCTTAATGAATTAAAGTGAACGATAAAGTGGTGCAAAATGAAGCATAAAAAGAAGTCAGCCTCTCACCTGACAATAATGCCGAAGGGTAGTCTTCTTCTTCTTGGACATTGAGAAGAGCATCTGGGTTGAAAGCCCACTTTTCTTATGGAGGTTCCTACCAAAAATACGAATAATTGGCCTACACCCATTTTCAGAGTCGAAGCTTGGAATGGCACGAAGAATAACACAATCTAAAGAAAGAGCCCGTTCAAGGGGAGGCCACTCAGGTGCTATATTTCGACGGGCAACATATTGTAAGTAACGAAGCTGAGATGGAAATGGATTGAGAGGTGATAGCAGCTGCAAGAGTCCCTTGGGAGCCTCTCGATGCACAATCTCAAGGGTTCTCCGTTCACCACTATGCAACTTGCTAAAAATCAAGAAGCTAGCTAAAAGGAAAGCTAAAATGGGCCAACCCCCTCTCTCACAGTGGATAAGGATGATATTCTGATGATTCCCAAGTGAAAGCCAGCTTTCACAAACACGAAGAAAGTGCTGGATCAAAGACAAGGGCAAAAGAGGGACACCCTCATACTGCCGCGGATAATCCATTACGGTGACATCATATTGGCATAGAATTTCAGCAAATTGGGACCTTTTCTCACCCTCACGAGAATTAAATGCAAGAAATGACGAGTCAGGAAACTCCTCATGCAACTCAGCCACAATTTCATGCAGGTAAATTTGGTACAATTCATCAGGCAAAACTTCAGTCGAAAAGCACGAGTCAAAAACTGTATATGCAAATAAATAAACACGTGCATTAGACATTGCCAAACTAAATACTAGCAAAATATAGTAAGAAAGAAGAAAGATGTTACCGTAAACTCTGTCCACGAATTCCAGCAAACCATCAGGCGGCCTTTTGTAAAAGAATCGACTGAGCAGGGACATCTCTGTCAAGGAGAATTACATGAACAGCCTGAACCAAAAAACAAAGACGCGAATTGTTAAAAAAACAAACAAACGGGTAGTGAAAGAGACTGAAAGTATTCGCTATTTTTCAGTAATTCAAACAAATTGATAAAATTCATATTGATAGTTGAAATGAACTTTCTCAGCTGCCAAACACAGACGTAGAAGTCGGTAGATGAAACAATTAAAACAAACAAAATCCAGAAAGAGGGAGAGATGAGGAACCCGAAAACCAGAGCGGAGAGTGTCCACGGAGCGAGTTTGCGTTTCAATTTTTCAAATTTTAATTTGGGGGAACAAGCAGAATGGAAGACAGTTGAAAAGGTGGGATTTTTCCTCCAAACAATCCGTTTTCATAATGGCAAAACTTATCTTTCGATACCTTAACTTTACGATTTTTTCCATCAGCTCCTTTTATTCTTATTCTGTTCTAAAAAGGGACTCAATTTTGTATTTCTTTTTTATCAAAATTCTTTTATTTAATTTTCAAGTCGGGGCAAGAAAAAATGTTAAATCAAAAAATTTAATTGTTCCAGTTTGATTTAATCTGGTTGAAAGAATTTAATTAAGTTTGATGCAGCAGTTAAGGTTGGAATCTGAATCTATTTAATATTTATACTCTTTAAAAAGGATTCATGCTATTAGATTATAATAGATTATAATATCATAATTTAAAAATTTTTCAATTTAATTATACTGATTAAATATTTATATTTTAAATATATTTTTTTATTTTATATAATTATTTAATAAATACAAGTTATTGTATCAAATAAAATAAATTAAATCAAATAGTTATTATTGGAATTATAAATAGTGTTATTTTCACATGCATAATATTTCAACAAGTTTTAAATTTATAATCCTTAAATTGTAATTACGTCATTGCAATAATACGGGTCGCAATGACAGTATAAGGGTATCGTTCACTGGGACCAAGAGCGACTAAATACTAATTATTGATTTTATCGATTATCTAGGCAAATCAACATTATAGTTTATTTAATTAACTAAAAGCATAAACCAACTACTAAATATATATAATATATAATTAAACATAAGGTTGAATGATGATGAACAAAGATTATACCTTCATTATCAATCTGTTTATCAATTTCAAAGTAGTGTTTAGATGCAAAGTTCTTTCTTCCAAAAGAGTATTTACCTACTAGAGCTAAGCTAACACCCTACTTTCATGACGATTAAGTTCATTTACTACACTTTGTGCCTCCAAATTAATTAACTCCTATGTCTAGGCAGTTATCGTTTGATGTTCTTAAATTCGTTCGGTTAGGTTAAACCTTCTTTCAAAGCGATTAACAAAACTAATTCGACGTTTTCATGTCAAAATAGCTCGTTCTAATAATCAAATATCATAAGTATGAATCACAATTTAAGAACATAAAGAGATAAATGGATTCATAATAGAAAGGAATTAAATCTATTCAAAACATCATTTAATCCCTAAATTGTCAAACCATAACTGGAAAATAAATAAATAAAAAGGGTATGATGAATAAAGAAAATAAAACCATAACAAATATTTAAAACTAAAATATAAAAGATGGAGATGAAGAGAATCTTGATCAATCCTGTTGCTCCTGCTATTCCGTCTTCTATTCTTCTCGATTCCTCCTCAGCTGCTTCCTCAACGTCTTGATGAAAGGCTATGAATAAGAACA
>CANYBF010750994.1:0-14771 GCA_948192965.1 Dalechampia spathulata
TTATGACATCATAATGAAAAATACTAATTATACATTTCTAATATTTAAAATTTTTATTATATATACTTAATAAGACATTATTAATTCATAATTGCTTATTTTCTAAAAAAAATTAATTTAATTTCATTTGCTTACTGATAATTTGCATTATCAATGTCTTTCTTCATGCTTAAGTAACCATTTTCATCATGTTTTCATGCATTTCTAGTAAGCTTAACGACAGATTATATGATGTTTTGCATATGTTTGTATCTTGTTTACATTTCATTAATGAATTTGTACATTTGAAGTTTATTCATTCATTCTATCCTTGTTTTACTTAATTTTCATTGATACTTTACATAATCTAGGAATCACTTTAAGAAGATAGGATTAATTTGCTTTTATTTAGCTGTTTTAGGTCTTCATTCATAACTTAGTCATTAACTTAAGTATTAGTTGTGTAGTTTTCCTAGATTAGCTTAGAAAAGGGGTTTTTAATGTGCCTTACGAGTCTTACATGACTCGTGTAAGGACCTACACGAGTCGTGTAGGTCTCGGCTTCCTCTATGAAATTTTCTCCTCATCACTCTTCCTACCCATGAGTCATACACGACTCATGGAAAGTCATACACGAGTCATGTATGACTCACTCGTTTAGCTCTCCCTTTGTATTTTCTTTGATACTTTGTTACCTCTCCCCTACACATCTTACATGAGTCGTGTAAGCATATACACGACTCGTGGATGGCTCGTTTAGCCTCTACAATTGCATTTTTGGTTCCTTCGAAGCTTACACAAGTCGTGTAAGCATATACATGACTTATGTAGGTTGTTTTGACTCTATTTTACATCTTTTATTTAGAGCCATTGGATGAGAAATAGAATGTAGGGATTATTTTAGACGGTTTTCCCTTGAGAGCTTTAGACATGGGTTTGAGGGTGTGCAAGCCATTCAGTTATATAGAGAGAAAATTAGAGTTTTGAGGAGAAAAGCGAGAAAACTAAGAACAAAGATTAATTACCTTGCTAACTAGTGTTGATCCTTATAATCTGCAGCAGGTGAGCTATCAAGGAATTGAAGAAGCTTGCTAGAATCCAGATTGGGCAAGTTGGAAGGTCTGAAGCTGGGAGCAGCTAAAGAGTTTATTTCTCGAGTTCTTTATATTAGTGCTATCTCTTTTCTTCCTTTCACTATTTTCTGATTTGAATAATGGTTATGATGTTTACAGTACTATCAGTTATGCTATTTTAGTATTTTTCCTTTATGACCTAATCTAGAATTAGGGTTGGATGATATGATACTATTGCTTTATCTTTATTAATGAATCAGTTGATCTTCATGTTTCCATATGATTTTCATATTCTTAATATATTCTATTAATGAAATGAGGCCTATTTCTTTAATCGGATATAACATAGTTTTTTTAGTTGCTTTGAAAGAAGAATTAAACTAACTGATCATATATGGAAACACCTAATCTTTAATTACCTAGACGTAGGAGCTAAAGTATTGGGCAGCTGAATATAGTTTTGAGTTCGTCATTGAAATAGACTTAATGGTCATGAAAGTAGTCTGTAGGTCTATCTTCAATAGGTAATGAGTTTCTGGGAAGAAAGTTATTACACTTAACATTGCTTTAAGATTTTAACTGATATAATTAATGAAGTAAATTGATTAGTTCCATACATTCAATCCTAAAAATAATTGTACCATATGTAAAATATTCCTTAGCCATTGATATAATGTTAGTTTAATAGATTTGAAAGCAAATATTATTTGTAATTGCCTAAATAATCAACGAAATTAATGTTTAGTACTTGATTACCGTCAGTCCCAGTGAATGATACCCTTATACTGCAGTTGCGACTCGTATTCTTGCGGAGGCGTAACTACTTTATTGAGGATTATAAATTTAAAGCTTGTTGAATTATATGCACGTGAAATTTATTCCATTTATACACCAACAAGTTTTTGGTGCCGTTGCCGGGGACTGATGTTAGTTAGTCAATATTAGTAATTTGAGATTAGTTGATTAATTTAAGACTTAGCTTTTTGTTTTATTTTTAAGGTACTGATTTCATTCCTTCTTTCTATTTTCAGGTACTGTTTACATTTGTATGAAGAGCAACTTAGACAACATACAAATAGACATTGATCTAGAAATAGAAAGAACCTTTCATGCAAGACTCAGAGCACTTAAAGAAGCAATAGAAGAAGAATTTGAAATAGAAGCCGACAAGCCACTAATGGATTATGTTCTGCTAAATTCAGAAGGGGTTCAACTGAGTATTGCTAGACCATTGATTAACACCAATAATTTTGAGCTGAAGCCCAACTTGATTCAGATGGTGCAAAATTCTCTGTTTCACGGTTTTCCATCGGAGGATCCCAATGAGAATCTGGCCATATTTCTAGAGGTTTATGATACCTTCAAGATTAATGGGGTGTCAGAAGAAGCGACCAGACTCAGGCTTTTTCCTTTTTCACTTAAGGACAAGGCAAAGTCGTGGCTACATTCAAAGCCACCTAACACTTTCACTAACTGGACTTAGCTGGCACAAGCTTTTCTGACTAAGTATTTCCCACCAGTTAAGACTACCAAGTTGCGTAATGAAATCTTGATATTCTCTCAACAAGAGAGTGAGTCACTTCATGAAGCTAATGAGAGATTTAAGGACTTACAGCGACAGTGTCCACATCACGGGGTTCCAGAGTGGATGCTAATTCAGATATTTTACAATGGTCTTCACCCAAACATGAAGAGCATTGTAGATGCAGCAGCTGGAGGATCTTTTATGGGGCGTACTTTGGCAGACTCTAAAGCATTGATAGAGGAGATATCTGCCAATTCTTACTAGTGGAACAATGAGACAGCAGGGTCCAGAAAAGGGAGCAGGGGTTCATAATGTTGAGGCAATCACTATGATGAATGCCAAATTTGATGCTTTTGTTAGTAAGCTGGACAAGTTAACAGTGAATAGTGTTAGTTTGAGTCAGATGTCGAGCCCGATAAATTATGAAGCTTATGGAGTGTTTCATGTAAGGGACTGTTCTTTCACAAGTCAGGGGCAAGAAACAGAGCAAGTTAATTTTGTTGGTCAGCAGCATCAAAGATAGGGTAGTCAAAACCAGCAGGGGAACCCATTCTCTAATTCTTATAATCCAAGATGGAGGAATCATCCAAATTTCTCTTGGAGAGATCAGGGGTCTCAGAATCAGCAACAACAGTTAGGGCAGCAATAACCTTACATGCCTCCACTGATGAGGCAATCACCTATCTATCAATCAAGGAACAATCTGTAGCCATAGCAACCACAGAAATCTAACTTGGAGGTAATGATGGAAACTATCTTGTAGAATCAGAAGGCGCAGGATGACAACATCAAAAGCCTGACCTCTAGGGTGGAGCAGCTATCCACTCATAGCAAAATGCTAGAAAATCAAATTACTTAGCAAGCTAGCTCCTCCAAAGCCTTAGGGAAGCTGCCAGCACAACCAGAGAATCCAAGGTAGCACTGTAATTCTCTCAATATTTAGGTTGAGCAGGATACAGCCGGAGGGAGTTTTGATGGGTTAGTGGATGTGGAGGTTCAGGAAGAGAGTAGACCAATGATTGTTGAACAAAAAGAGGTTATTAGGGGTGAAGCTGAAGCTCAGACACTGCCAGACAAGGGTAAAGGAAAGGATGATGCTCTAAGGCCTTTAAATAAACCGTATGTGCCACCTATGCCATTTCCACAGAGACATGCAAACGAAAATCTGGAAAAGCAGTATGCCAAATTTTTGGAAGTAATCAGGAAAGTCCAGATCAATGTCCCATTGATAGGAGTATTGAGGGGGATGCCAGCTTATGCAAAGTTCTTGAAAGAGATTGTCAGTAAGAAGAGGGAGATTACAGAAGAAGAGACGGTGGCCCTTACAAAAGAGTGCAGTGTTGTTATTTTGAACAAAGCACTTCCTCCAAAGTTGAAAGACCCGAGAATTTTTTCTATCCCATGTCAAATAGGGGAAGTTGCTATTAAGAAGGTGCTCTATGATTTAGGGGCAAGTATTAGTCTGATTCCCTACACGATCTTGAGGAGACTAAAGGTGGATGATATGGTTCCGACAAGGATGACTTTACAGCTAGCGGACCGGTCAGTAAAATACCCTTTGGGGATTTTGGAGAATGTACCAGTAATGGTTGGGACATTTGCAATCCCAGTTGATTTTATGATACTCGACATGGAGGAGGATGCAAAGATACCAATCATTTTAGGCAGGCCATTTTTGGCAACACCTGGAGCAGTCATAGATGTGAAGAATGGAGCTCTTTCATTGATAGTGGGTGAAGAGGAGGTTTCCTTCAAATTTTCAGACCTGATACAGAAACCAACAAAAGAGGCAGGAAGTTGCCTTTGTATTGATGTTTTAGATCAACTGGTAAATGAGGCTATGATGGAAAATTTAGGCAACCATGATGATCCCTTAGAGGTTTGCTTACTTGGAGAGGTAAAAGAAGACAATATGTCAGAAGAGGTGGTGGCATGTTTAGACATGTTGAACTCGACACCAAAATTTCATCCAAGGAAACCAGTGAAGATAGAAGCATTACAGAGCTGTGACGAGAAAGAGATAGGCGCTCTAAAAGTGGAACTAAAGGAGCTTCTAAACAATTTGACGTATGCATTTCTTGGATCTAAATCTACTTTTCCTGTAATTATTGATGCTGGGTTGGACTCTGGAAAGGAATCTAAGTTGTTGAGTGTACTTAGACAATTCAGAAAAGCTATAGGTTATTTTGTACATGATTTGAAAGGCATACATCCATCATTGTGCATGCATTGCATTATTCTTGAAGATGAATGTAAACCTACCATTGAGTGCCAAAGACGTTTAAATCCTAATATGAAAGAAGTAGTTAGGAAAGAGATTACAAAGTTACTTGATGCTGGTGTCATTTATTCGATTTCAGATAGTGAGCGGGTTAGTCCTGTTCACGTAGTTCCTAAAAAGAGAGGGGTGACCGTTGTCAAAAATGACAACGACGAGTTAATTCCAACTAGGACCATCACGGGTTGGCAGATGTGCATATATTATAGGAATTTAAATAAACCTACTAAGAAAGATCACTTTTCGTTGCCCTTTATCGATTAAATGCTAGAGAGGTTAGCTAAACATCCTTACATGTGTTGCTTAGATGGATACTTAGGATTTTTTCAAATCCCAATTCACCCCAATGACCAGGAAAAGACCACATTTACATGTCCCTATGGAACGTTTACCTATCGGCGTATGCTATTTGATTTATGCAATGCACCAGCTACATTTCAATGTTGCATGATGTCCATCTTTTCTGATTACATTGAACAGATCATGGAAGTGTTTATGGATGATTTCACTGTGTATGGTGCCACTTTTGATGAATATTTGAATAATTTAAGAATAGTGCTTAAATGATATGAAGAGTCTAATCTTGTTTTAAATTTAGAGAAGTGTCATTTTCTGGTCTAGGAAGGAATTATCTTGGGACACCGAGTTTCAGCTCGAGGAATAGAGGTTGATAAGGCTAAAATAACTGTGATTGAGAGGCTGCCGTCGCCCACATCTGTTAAGGATATTAGGAGTTTTTTAGGGCATGTGGGTTTTTACAGGTAGTTCATTAGAGACTTTTCAAAAATAGCAAGGCCTCTCACTCACCTCTTGTCCCAAGATGTTCCTTTTGTTTTTACTGACGAATGTTTGAGTGCATTTAACATATTAAAAATAGCTTTAATTTCTGCTTTGATTGTTCAACCCTCGGATTGGAGTCTTCCATTTGAAGTGATGTATGATGCTAGTGGCTATGCTCTGGGAGCCGTTCTGAGTCAGAGATGGGAGAAAGAGTTTTGGGTTATATACTATGCCAGTAGTACTCTAGATGACGCATAGGTGAACTACACCACTACAGAGAAGGAATTCCTAGCAGTTGTGTTCGCTTTGGACAAGTTCAGATCATATCTAATAGGTTCAAAGATAGTAGTTTATACAGATCACTCAGCAGTCAGATGCATCATCAACAAGAAGGATGCCAAACCAAGGTTTATCAGATGGGTACTTATCTTGCAGGAATTCAATGTTAAGATTAAGGATAGAAGAGGGGCAGAGAACAAAGTGGCAGACCATCTTTCCCGAATCAGAACAGGGGAGGATAGCTCCGATGATGCAGTGCCACCAATTAGGGAGGATTTCCCAGATGAAAATTTGTGCGTTGTGGATGATTCAGTGTTGTGGTTTGTGGACATTATGAATTATCAGGTTTGCAATGTTCTTCCACCAGAATGCAGTTGGCAATAGAGGAAATGGTTCTTACATATTATAAAGAGTTATTACTGGGATGAGCCATTTTTATTTAAGGAATGTGCAGATGGATTGATCCATCGATGTGTGCCAGATGAAGAGTTCAACAGCATTTTGATGGCTTGCCATCCTTCTCCATATAGCAGGCATATGGGAGGACAGAAAATAGCTGCCAAGGTGCTTCAAAGTGGGTTTTATTCGCCCACTCTTTTCAGGGATGCTCATTACTTCACAAAATCCTGTGATAAGTGTCAGCGAAGTGGGGGCCTAGGATGAAGGAATTATATGCCTTTAAAAAGGATCTTAGAAGTTGAGCTCTTTGATGTCTAGGGTATAGACTTCATGGGTCCATTTCTGTCTTCAAGGAACAACCGGTATGTTTTAGTATGTATGGATTACGTCTCTAAATGGGTTGAAGCGGTGGTGAGTCCAACCAATGATGCAACAGTTGTTGTTAGATTCTTAAAGAAGTCCATTTTCAGTCGATTCGGTACTCCTCTGGCTCTAATTAGTGATGGGGGAACCCATTTCTGTAATAAACCATTGGAGAAATTACTGATAAAATATGACATTGTGCATAAAGTGGCCACTTCATATCATCCTCAGATGAGTGGTCAGGTAGAAATTTCTAACCAAGAGCTAAAACATATTTTGGAGAAAACGGTAAATAGCTCTCGGAAGGATTGGAGTATGAAGCTGGACGATGCTCTATGGGCATATCGGACAACCTATAAAACTCCCATTGGCACAACTCCATTTCGACTGTTGTACAGAAAGGCATGTCATTTGCCATTTGAGTTGGAGCATTGGGATTATTGGGCGATGACGAAGCTAAATATGGATATTGATCAAGCCGGGAACAAGAGAAAATTGCAGTTGAATGAACTGGATGAATTCCGCCTCACTGCCTATGAGAATGCCAAGCTTTACAAGGAGAAAACAAAAGCCTAGCATGATTGGCATATCATGATGAAAAATTTTATAGAGGGGCAGAGCGTTTTGTTATTCAATTTGAGGTTGAAGTTGTTTCCAAGGAAGTTGAGAAGTCGTTGGTCTGGACCATTTACAGTGATAAAAGTTCTACCTTTCGGTGTATTTTAGCTTCAGAATAGCGAAGGTGGCCATTTCAAAGTTAACAGACATCGACTTAAGGCATATATTAAGGGGGTTGAGCATCGGACAACAACATTGTGTTTCTTCTCCGCAACTGAGAACCAGGCTAAGTTTGGGGTCGTTTATGACCATAACTGATTTAGATGTTATATGTTTTGCAATTTTCTTGCAATTTTCATTGTGTTTTGCAATTTTCTTGCATTTTTCATTTTATCATTCCTGTGTGCTTTTTGTTATGTAGTTTCTTGTGTTATTTTCATTTTTGCTTGCATGTGTTTTACTGTTTAATTAAGTTTTGAGTAATTTTCCATTCTTTGTTTGTGTAGCATGAATACTTGATTTAGTTTGTGTTAGAACTATTAATAGCATTATTTTTAGTTTAGGATTGATATATGGCTGCTCATGTCATTGTATATAAGTAACTTAAATTTATAGCTGCATGTTTTTATTCTGATATTTTGGATAGTTAGAATTAGCTTAATTTAAATTTTTACTTCATTTTATATTTAGAATATTATATTTCCATTTTAGATAATTTCATTATATGCATCATAATTATAATATGCCATGAGCTCTTTTGCATTGAAAGTTGCACCTTGAATAATGTTCCATTTAAATGTTTTTAGCATTTGTCATACCACACTTTAAATGCATCTAAGTTATCATTCATGCACATGTCATTTAATGCATTTAGTTTAGTGAATAATTCATATCATTCCATGTTACTTTTGTTTTAATGCTTAGGATTTTGTATTGTTATAGATTTAGGTAAATGTGTAATTCATTCTTCTTTCAATTAACCATTTATCATAATTCATTTTTCAATCCATCCATACCATTTCATGTTACTTTTTATTTAATTAATGTTTGGAAGTTTGCAGTGGCATAAGTCTTAATCATTGATTCATATATTTTAGCTTTAATTGCCAATTAAGTTTGAACTTTATTCTTCAGCATATCATTTAGGTACTTAGGTTATTTGATTCATTCATTTTGCATTCCTTTTCACCCATTACACGAGTCGTGTAGCTTAATACATGACTCGAGTTCCATTTGGCCACCAACGTTCATTGAAAAGTTAATTTTTCCAGACATACTCGACCTTTCCATGACTCGTGTATACCCTTACATGAGTCATGTAGCCCTCGCCAAGTTCACCAGCCATTTTCTAACTCCACCGTATCATCCACGAGTCGTGTAGGAGTCTACATGAGTCGTGTGTCTCTCGGGGTCCTTCATAAATTCATCCAACCTTCGAACCAAGAAAACACCAACTCTTCCACAAGTCGCATCCACTTTTCCATGACTCGAGTGACCCACAGCAGACCCTAAAAACAAAAACCAGCCTCCCATTTCTGATCCTTCCATGACTCGAGTACCCATATACACGAGTCGTACATATGTCCCATTCCCCCTAAAAACCCAATATTCCTTTTTCCTACTCCTACTCAAACTCGTCTTCTTTATAACTTCCTCAAATCACCTTTCTCTCACTACCCAAAATAATACCCACCTTTTAGCAACCCAACCGAAACTCTCCTCTCCCTTCTAGCCTCCATTTCCCTTCATCCTTTTTGACCCCTCTACTTCTCTAACCTTAACATTAACCTAACGTAATCGCATTTTCATCTCCACCATCTTCCTCCACCGATTTCTTTTACTTCGCTGCAAATTTTTCTTTCCTTAAATTTTCTTTTTATTTTTCTCATTCATCCATCCTTCCTTTTCTTTGATTCATTTACATAATCTAGCTTCTTATCTTATGGATTTTCTATTTGATTGGAGTTCAAGAGTACGGGTTCTAAAATTTGGTCTTGGAATTCTTGGTTCCTCAAGGTGGGTTTTCGTTTCTCACTTGTTAATTGTGCTTTTTCCTTAACACATTCCTATATCTTCATCATGAGCGAACACAAGGTTGGGGAATCATCTTCCACCACACCATCTCCACCATTCCAAATTTCCCACCCAATTCAAGATGAACGGTATGCTAATCTCTACTCTCGTGAGCTTATTGCCATCAAATTCATTGATGATGTTGCTTTAGAACACCTAGAATGTAAGAAATGGGTTTACAACTTCAGTAGTCAATTGGGTTGGTTGGAGTTCATTACATTTAAGGAAGACTCTCTTACTGAGCTTACATTAGAATTTCTAAGTTTAATTCGAGGTCAATTGAATCCCCTTCTAGATAACTATGGCATTGTTAAATTCAGTTTGGGAGGGAAGACCTTTAAATCCACCTTAGATGAACTTAGAGAAATTTTCAGAATGCCTAGTGATGGAATCAATGACATTTCAAATGATTTCCATAGTGTATTACTTTTTGCATCTCTTGCTACTCAGGGACACCCTATGTATAATTGCAGCAGCTCCAAGGTAAGTCAAATCAGGTTCCCCATTGTTAGATATATGCTTACCTTGTTTTCTAATGTGGTGTTACCTAGGAAGAAAGGTTCAAAAGTAACTATTGCTAAACTCTTCCTTGTCCATTGCATGACTAATGGAATTAAGTTTGATACGACATTATGGATAATCAAAGATTTCATTCATTTGGGAGAGAGTCAAAAAAAATACGCCAATATGTTATGGAGGATTAGTTTTTATTCTTGGCAGACACTTCAGAGTTCTTAGGACTAAGAAAATTAAGTATACTATTACACCTGGTCGTACTTTGCTTGATCTAATTTCCTTGACCAATAAGCGTTTGATTAAGTGGTAAAAGGAGAACGAGAAATATTTCTTTGCTCAGGGGAATTTGATACAATATGATATAGGTAGTGATAGCATACCAACTTCTTCTTCCCTTCCTCTTGTTCCTTCTTCTGCCCCAATTTGCCAAGAAACCCACTCTGAAGATCATGAGCCTTCAGAACCCAACCTTCATGATATTATATCTCAGCTTAATCACCTCACCATGACAGTCAATTCAAATACACAGACCCTGATTGATCTACACGAACTTACATAGTCCAATTCTCAAAGAATTCAGGTGATTCACAATCATATGGATCATTTTGAAGATATCTACCTTGGTTACTTCCAGCATCAGGGGTACCAACATCCACCTCCTCCACCAGAGACATGATGTAATGTATTTCTGTACTCTTTTATCTTCTTCTACTTGCCTATTTTTCATATTGCATTATTTTGTAGTCCGTGTTCATATATTCTTTCTATCATTGAGGACAATGCCTACCCTAAAAGTTTGGGGTGGCATCTATCCAAATGCTTTGCTTATATGACTTCATCATTGCATCATTGTTTGCTAAGTCTTACCAATATGTTTGATATGCTTAAATTTTTTGAAATATTTTGTTTTCAAGTTTGAAATGCATTAGTCTTGGGTTTAGTGAACTATAAGTTACTTCTATTCAAATGAACTGATTGATAAGTACATGTAGTGATGATTGAAACTTTCTTTTGTTGAGTACATCATTTGAAACCTTTAATCTCCTAGATCCCTGTCATTGTAATTGTTAAATTTTAATCACATATATGTAATATTCTTAAGCTATGCTTTTAGGATTAATTGAGCCTTAATGAAATGGATGAATCTTGATGAATAAGTTTAATTGCTTATAATTCAATTGGTGGATCAGCTGCAACAATTTTAAAGAAAGCCATTATTCACTCTAGACCTACTCCTTTGCTCATTGATTAGTAGATAGGGAACAACATGCACCCCATGCGGTTTTCTAGGTCAAAAAATATCAATGAGTATGAGTATCACGTTCACTTCTACTCCTATGTTTTTGACGCCTATTAGATAGGGACATTTGTGCACACCATGATTGTTTATAATCGAAAAGCTTAAAAACACAAGCAAGGAACTCAGGTACTTCAGTTGTAAGTTGATTAATCGAGAGCTGGCACTGAAAATGTTTACTTTTGAGCTAAAGACTAGCGACTTAGTAATCTGGTCTAGAAGTATTGTAAATAAATAAAGTTAGAAATAAAAAGTTTAAAAATCATTGATCCATTTGTCTTGTTCTATAAGCAACATAACTTTTTCATTGAGTTACCTTTTCATTCTTACTCAATTACTTAGAGGCATGCAAATCTTTATACGCATGCATATATGTTGAATTAGGATGCTACAATTGTCATAACAAGGTGATAGACTGAGTAAGGTACAAACTTCATATTCAACCGGTGGAGGTTTCATAACATTACATGCATTATATTCAATTCATTCCTATTTGAATTTTTATAACCTATGACTCATTTTGACCTATGGGTTTTTGTTCTTCTTTGCTTGAGGATAACCAAAAGCTTAAGTTTAGGGTGGTTTGATAATTTGCATTATCAATGTCTTTCTTCATGCTTAAGTAACCATTTTCATCGTGTTTTCATGCATTTCTAGTAAGCTTAGTGACATATTATATGATATTTTGCATATTGTTGTATCTTGTTTACATTTCATTCATGAATTTGCACATTTGAAGTTTATTCATTCATTCTATCCTTGTTTTACTTAATTTTCATAGATACTTTACATAATCTAGGAATCACTTTAAGAAGATAGGATTAATTTGCTTTTATTTAGCTGTTTTAGGTCTTCATTCATAACTTAGTCATTAACTTAAGTATTAGTTATGTAGTTTTCTTAGATTAGCTTAGAAAAGGGGTTTTTAATGTGCCTCACGACTCTTACACGACTCATGTAAGGACCTACATGAGTCGTGTAGATCTTGGCTTCCTCTGTGAAATTTTCTCCTCATCATTCTTCCTACCCACGAGTCATACATGACTCGTGTAGAGTCATACACGAGTCGTGTATGACTCGACCGTTTAGCTCTCCCTTTGCATTTTCTTTTACACTTTGTTACCTCATCCCCTATGCATCTTACATAAGTCGTGTTAGCACATACACAACTAGTGGATGGCTCATTTAACCTCCACAATCGTATTTTTGGTTCCTTCAAAGCTTACACGAGTCATGTAAGCATATACACGACTCGTGTAGGCTATTTTGACTCTATTTTACATCTTTTTTTAGAGCAATTGGATGAGAAATGGAAGGTAGGGATTATTTTGGATGATTTTCCCTTGAGAGCTTTAGACGTGGGTTTGAGGGTGTGCAAGCCATTTGGTCATATAGAGAGAAAATTAGGGTTTTAAGGAGAGAAGCGAGAAAACTAAGAACAGAGATTAATTACCTTACTAACTAGTGTTGATCCTTCTAATCTACAGCAGGTGTGCTATCAAGGAATTGAAGAAGCTTACTAGAATCCGGATTGGTCGAGTTGGAAGGTCTGAAGCTGGGAGCAGCTGAAGAGTTTATTTCTCGAGTTCTTTATATTAATGCTATCTCTTTTCTTCCTTTAACTATTTTTTGAATTGAACAATGGTTGTGATGTTTACAGTACTATCAGTTCTGTTATTTCAGTATTTTTCCTTTATGACCTAATCTAGAATTAGGGTTGGATGATATGATACTATTGCTTTATCTTTATTAATGAATCAGTTGATCTTCATGTTTCCATATGATTTTTATATTCTTAATATATTCTGTTAATGAAATGAGGCCTATTTCTTTAATCAGATATAACATAATTATTTTAGTTGCTTTGAAAGAAGAATTAAACTAACTGATCATATATGGAAACACCTAATCTTTAATTACCTAAACATAGGAGCTAAAGTATTGGGAAGCTGAATGTAGTTTTGAGTTCGTCATTGAAATAGACTTAATGGTCACAAAAGTAGTCTGTAGGTCTATCTTCAATAGGTAATGAGTTTCTGGGAAGAAAGTTATTACACTTAACATTGCTTTAAGATTTTAACTGATATAATTAATGAAGTAAATTGATTAGTTTCATACATTGAACCCTAAAAATAATTGTACCATATGTAAAATATTCCTTAGCCATTGATATAATGTTAGTTTAATAGATTTGAAAGCAAATATTATTTGTAATTGCTTAAATAATCAACGAAATTAATGTCTAGTACTTGATTACCGTCAGTCACAGTGAATGATACCCTTATACTGCAGTTGCGACCCGTATTCTTGCAGAGGCATAACTACTTTATTGAGGATTATAAATTTAAAGCTTTTTGAATTATATGCACGTGAAATTCATTCTATTTATACGCCAACACTTACATCATGCTTACATCATCATCATCTAATTATGACATCATAAATAATTTTTATTTTAACTTTTCTGAAATTTGTATGTATCTTTCTTATGTTAATACAAGCATATTAGGATTACTTAATTAATCATATTGAATGTTTTCAACCTCAAAAACTACAATTAATCATCATTCATGGGTCGTTTCAATGGTTTACGTCAAATTTTTCAATTTCAATCTTTAGAGCTATAACTCTAATCTTATCTTATTCTTATCATCATAATGATAATTTCACATCATTTTCATATTAATAACATATAAAATATAACATTTCAATCAATCTCATGAATGCAAAGTGTGCACTCGTTTCAGAATGTAACATATAATGAGAACGAGTAGTTACCCTTTTTGATGTTTCATCTATGATAAGCTCCTTGGAGTGCCCTTTGAGAAATTGCCACTCCTTTGGAAGATCATGCTCGATGTGTGTTGTAGCTAGGTGAGGAGTAAGATCATTCACTTCTTCCTTATCAACATCTTTAGGTGTAGTTTCTTGTAGATTCTCATTCCTTTCACCTTGTTTCAAAAGAATTCCTACATCACCATCATCAACAATATCATTTCTTGGACCAAGGGAGTTAGTCTCATAAAAAATAATATGCATAGATTCTTCAACATCCAAAGAACATTTATTAAATACCCTATATGATTTACTAGATGTTGCATAGCCTAAGAATAAACCTTCATCAGTTTCTAAATCAAATTTCCTAAGGTTATCCTTAGTATTCAAAATGTAGCACTTGCAACCAAATACTATAAAGTATGAAATTCTTGGTTTTCTACCATTCATAACTCATAAGGAGTTTTTTTAAAACTTAGTGTTAAATGAACTCGATTTGTGATATAACAAGCGGTGTTGACTGCTTCGACCCAAAAGTTGTTAGTGTATGCTCTAGAGCATCATGTGTATTTGTACTATACGTTTTCAGTAATAAAGGCATTATTCATTATGTAGTACAATGTTTTAAATGAACTTGTTTTACTTGGAGTATTAAACTATATATTGAAGTCCATGATATTGGAACAGTGCAGAAGAATCCATAAAGAGTTGATGGAATGAGATTCTTATTGCATGCAAATGTTCAATATCTAAATATCCCTGATCATAGTATTAATAAGAATGGACATTATTAGTATGGGAAGATCAGCACATATTACACTTCCTATTTAGGGATGATTCTCATTCATTATGACATGAGATGTCTAAAGTGAATAT